>JANHGB010036804.1:0-14530 GCA_026283785.1 Coracopsis vasa | reverse complement strand
CTGCCAGCTCCGGCCTGGCGTCCCCGGCCCCGGGCTCCGCCGCCTCGGGGTCCCCTGTGGTGGCCGGCTGTCGCTGGGCCATGGCGCTCAGGCTCAGCCCGCCGCCGCGACAGCAGCGATACCCTGGGCTGCAGCAGCCGTCACCCGCCTCCCTTCTCTCCCGGTCCTCTCCTGTTGAGGGGGCGGCAGCGCTGGGGCGGTGCTCCCGGCTCCGCTCCCCGGCGCGACAGCGGGAGGGTCCGTCCCTCCTCCAGCGACGCTGCCGGGAGGGCACGGGCAAGCCGCCCAGCTAGCGTCTTTATCGCTTAGCACTGAATTGGGATTGCTTCTATTTCAACAGAAAACAACGGGCTCCGCACCCGAGAGCTTCGTCCCAGGTTCGCATCTCCCTGTACAGCCTCGGGGCTGCACTTCTATGTCCAGACTAGAGTGTCACGTTTTAAGAAATTCAAAAAGGTGATGCTGGGGTGTAGTTTTAAATGCTTAAGGTAAGATTTGGAAATAAGAAAATCAAGTGAACAAAGACATGACTGGATATATGTTATTTTTGGAGAGAACTTCTCCGTAATTTTGCATGGTACTTACACAGAATAAAAACATTCCTTCATAATAAGTTATTAAAATAGAGGTCCCTTTTCTCAAACACTTACATATTGATTTGAGTGTAAAACTACTGCACTATATTTCAATGAACTGTTTCAGCTCTTAAAGTGAAATCAGCACTCGTATTTTAAGGATTAGAATCCAAAGCATTTCAATTTACAGTGTAAATATTCATTCTTCAGTCAGGGAAGCTCGCTCTTTCAGTATTAGCTGAACCTAAACTGCTGAATGCTGGTTGGATTTTTTAAGTCATTGCTTTGTTTATGGCATCCTTGGTTTTGTCTGTACAATCTGTCTGTACAGATTATCTGAATTGTACTTCACCGTATTGCTGCAATGTTTTCGTCTTAAAAGTCTGGATGGACAAAAAGTGAGACTGCACTCAGACGCCAGTTCTTCTCATCACTGTGACAAACAGTCCTCATGAGTCAGATGTGCTGGCATAAACACATACTGGAACTAACGCTCTGCCTCACTGGTTTGGCATATTTTTTAACATGCCTTAAGCAATGAAATATTTTGTTTATGAAATACGCTTACACTCATCACTAACCACATCTCTTAATTCTCTGCTAATAGAACAGCATTTTGTAATAAGCCTTGGGTAGGGCATCACTTCAGTATTAATTTCAGTGGGAGCAGAAATATAAACATAAAATATGCATTCTATGAGATGGTACATACAGGGATTTGGGATCTGATTTTGTATTTGAGTTCATGGGAGTTGTTTGCCTCTATAGGTAGGAACAAGGTCAGGAGTGGTATGAGCAAAGAACTATTTTATGCTATAGCTAAAGTAAATGTTTGAGAGAGACATTTCAGTTCACCTGATGACTCCTTCTGTCAAGGTTAACTGAACTTGATTTTATAGGGAAGGCCATTAGATCTGGTGTTTTTTGCTTTACCAGTGGTCACTGCACAGGTCTTTGGCCTCATCAATGTTCTGCTTATTTCTTTGAAGTTCTACTATTGTATCATCTATTCTGCTATTTATAGTAAATGAATAACGTTGAGAGAATTAGCATAGGCAATTCACAGCCCTTCCATACACAGCCACGCCGTGGCTTTTCCAGCCACTAAGTTCTTTATGCGTGTATTAAGTGTCCACGACCCACCTGTGGGTCTGCAGGGCTCCGAGAACTGCCGTGTCAGCCCTGCCCAGGACTGAGGCACTGACCCGGAGCCGCCGAGTTCGGCACACTGCGGGTGACCGAGAGCACAGGCTCACCACTCAGAGCCTCCCATTTCGTGACAAGTTGTTGAGGCAGAACAGGAACCTGGACGGTACGTCCGGCTTCTTGCCTCTTCATACACAGTCACTTGCGTTTACAATTCAGACAAATGTAATCGTATTCGTCTTTTTACTACCGGGGGGCGGGAGGAACTGCCGCGCACGTGTGAGACCTGCTCCGCACCCTCCCGAGCCCTACCCTCAGTCCTGTACCTGAGGCCGCCTCGCCAGGCGACAGATGCCGAGCAGACACCGGTGACAGCAGGACGGTCGTGCTCCCTTGCATCGCCTCACGGCTTCCCGCCATTTCCCGGCAAGCGAGGCAAGGGCGAGGCTTGCAGACAGCGGGCCGGAAGCGGCTGTTCCCCTGGTAACGGCGGAGCGATTTCCGACAGGGGCGGTGGCTGTCGCGGAGGTGTGAGGTGCTGAGGTTCGCATGGTGCCCAGCAAGTGCCGGCCCGGCAGGGGCCCTCGGGCTGTGCCCGGACCGGTAGGTGCCGCTGTGAGGGGGTGATGCGTGACAAGCGTCTCTTTTCCTCCCCTTCCTCAGCCGTTGGTACGCGGGGTCTGCACCGGTGGTGTCCCGCATCTACGTGCCGCTCTTGTGTGAGCGTCGTCGCTCCTTGGAAGGGTCGTCCCTGGGTGGGGTGGCGGCGTCTCTGAGGGCGCGGCCCTGCCCCGGTGCTGCGAGGCCCAGTGTGATCGGCCGGGCTGGGGCTGCGTGCGGGCCTTGGCGGGAAGGGGCTTGGCAGCTGCCGGAGCCCCATGAGGGCAGCGGTGCAAGCGAGGTGACGGGAGTTCGCTGTGTCGTGACTGGCGTGAGGAAGCTTCCCTTGCGTTATTTGTATGCCTCCTGGTATTTGCTGGGAAGTAGATATATAAGTCACTTGGCTAAATACTTCTGTTAGACCTTTTGATTATTTAGAAGGTAGGTGCAGTATTTTGTCATAGAAATCTTATTAAAAGACCAGTACGTTTTGCCGTAAAAAACAAATCTGATATTTAAATGTATGCGCTTCCTTTTCTCGTAATGAGGATAACATAGCCATGAAAGTCATGCTTTCAGTACATTTAAAAAACTAAAACAATTAAATAAATTATCTAGTGTTGTGTAGTGTGATTGATGTATTCTTCATAATAGTTCTTTCTTGGCACATTTTGCTGTTGAAAATACCTATATCATTAAAAAAAATACATCTTTTTGCGTTGATAAGTGTTTTCGAAAAGTGTAATATTCTGTTTCTTTTCTTCTGACTTGCAGGTTAATAATTGTGGTCTTCAGCTTGTTATCCAGACCTCATCAATAGCAGATAAGAGCAAACCAGTAATTATTACCTTTTCTGTAACAGTTACAGTAATTAGTGCAATTGTATTGCACAGCCAAATTTGTAGGCTTTCAGATAAGAATTACCTTTTCAGTAGTAATATGTTGACTTTTAATATAATATCTGATAGTCTTTTGGTTATTTATTTCATCCTATTAAAGATACACAAAGTAAAACCATGGGGATGTGCTATAGCCTGTTGTAAACTACATACAATTTCTTATGCTTTCATCTGTACTTCTTGCTCCTATAATTACATTATTCCTTAATGAGTGGTGGTTTGGGTTTTTTTCCCCTTTATTTAGTCTACTGCAGATGAATGACAGGGTAGCTCCAATGTTTTCCTTTTGGTTTCCAACAGTGAAACTTTTCAATTGTATTATTTCAATAGAATTTTTACTGGTTTTACTGGAAGTTATTTTTTTAAAGTGTTTGCAAGGTTTTTTAAAAAAAAGCAGTTGTTACTAAGGTTGTGTTTGTTTAAAGATGTCATTTGCATTTGAATAACTTAACATTTGTCTTGTTACAGTTTGAATTCAGGATAAATAAAGAACAGTCATCTTTCCACAATAGACTTCTGCAGCATGATCTGGAAAAAAACTATTTGGGAAGGCAAGGTGATATTCAGTAGAGTTTGGTTTGTTTGTCTTTTGTATCTCTCTTGGTTAACTGAATAGTAAAGAAAGACTGAATTATAATTAGAATATATGAGTGGCACCTTTTCCTTATTGGCTACAGTAATTCAGTATAATTACTGCTGCATCATGTCCTGAACCTGTTATCCTTCTACTGCCTAATGCAGATGGCTTTTCTCCTCACTTTTTTGTCCCTCATTCTGTCCATGAAAGGACATCTTTTCTTCTACCTGTAAAGCCACACTCTGTCAAGTGCCCTATGATAGATTCCCTCAGAAGCCGCACAGTTTTCTACTGTAACATTTTATTGAGTGTTTAACAAAATTAGTTTCTAATTCCTAACCCTGATATGAAGAAAGGGTTTTCCTATTGTGCTTGTGTGTCTTTGGCCTTGAAAAGCAAGATACTTGGTGATACCACTGCTAACTGTGGTGAAGCCTGGAAGAACCTCGACACACACCGCTTCCTGACACACTGCTGCTTGTCTGTCATATAAAAACAGTGATTGGCTGGGTAGCAGATCAGTTTAATTACTATGACAATTCTTTATTCATTCTGGTAAAGAATAAAGATGAACAGCTGTTCAGGATGGGTTGATTTCTGGGGATGTTACGCAACTTACGGAGTAAATGTAAGTCTGTTTTGATTTTGTTCCCTGCACAGGAGACCAAAGATTGTTAAGTCCTTTGGTGCGTAATAAGCAGCTATATCTTCCAGTACCATCCAGTCTGACAGAACTTTCTGGTTTGGAGTTGAAGCAGAATACAGGTTCTTTATCGGGATTTGGTGAGACTTCTATTCACACACCTACAAAGTCCAGATCTCGACAAAGCAGCCACAATACCAGTTCACATGCTTTAGGTAACAGTGAAAACTTCTTCTCTCATCTTCTTAGTCTTTCTTTTTTTGTTCTTTTAATACTGGGTGTCTTATTAAAAGTTATCACCTATAAGATGTGCTTTTTCTGGCTGTCAGAATGTACAGCTGAATAGCAAGTGTTGCCTACTGTTACCTTTGGATATTAAAAGTGGTTAATAGATCGTTGTTGGGAAGTCACTAGAAATAATTTCCAATATATAATGTATGCATTTAAATACTAGCTTTTATAAACCCTTTTTCAATGAGAGGGCAGTAATAGGGATCTTTCATACATGTTTTTAGGAAGATGACATTAGAAGATAAAAGTCACTGTACTTGCCATCCTGTCATGTTGAAACATGATTTTTAGGTCTCCATTTTTCTGACTGATTTTTAGGTCTCCAGTTTTATGTTTATTGGCTTAAAAACCTGCAACACAACTCATTTAAGGCTTTTGCAACAATGTTGATTGATTGCTTTTGGTCTCAATTATTTTTTTTCCTTCCAGTTTTATTCACTTTGAAGGATACATAGAGAATGTTGGTTATTATATTTGTTTGTTAAAGTAGCTAGTGATAAAATACTAGAAGGTAGCACTGAAAAGATTGTAAACTGAATAACAAAAGGATTTACTTAAATAGCTATGTCTTCTAATAGCATATTCTAGACAGGAGTGAACTCGCTGTATGTAATAGTAGAGCAGTTATCTTTGTTTATTGAGGAATTAATGTTTTTCCATTAACATATTTGATTTATTTGATGGAAAAGGAAAACAATGGGGGGATTGGGAGCAAACTCATAGAAGATGCTCTATTTTTGTGGTAGTGTGCATGCACAGGGTTCTGGTTTTGACTGATACTTTTCAGTGGATCATTTTTCCAAAAATGCCAGAGCTCACAGAACACATTTGTTGATTTATCTTGCAGGTATTTTTAGCCATCTTCCTTCTTCCCCCCATTTTAACAAAATTGGTGAAGATGGGTAGCTTAGTCAATATGTTTTATAGGGCTGCCAGTTTCTAGATAATGAAGTGAAATATAATACTAATGATTACCAAGAATCGCACATACTTAGTTTAAAAAAGCTGCATTTGTTTGTGGCTCACTGGGACTGTTTCAGTATTTTTGTTCTTTAGTTTCTAGTTCTATCAACATCTACTTGATCTGTGTCTTTCAGTTCATCTTAAGTTAGATACTATCTTCTTCAAGTTCAGATACTGAAATTGTATCAATTTAGAACAAATTATACAACCTTACCTTAAAACATCATTGGGAAATTCAAAACAAAACCATCTATGAAATCATCTGGTTACAATAAATTGTTGAGAAACATATCTCAGAAATGGAACAAATGGATGTGCTTTGGAAAGAGGATGTAAAGAGATGTAGCAGGAAAAAAAGATAAAGGAAAGAAAACTTACAAAGTACTGAATAGGGACAAAAAGCACTTTCCTATTCTGTGTGACTTTTTACTTTTAATAAGGAAGAAAATCCTGCTTTTATTATCTGTAGTTAATGAAACGATTTTACAAAGTAGTAGTTCATATATTCTCTGTATGATTTTTGGATAGATAACACGAATTTTGGGAGCAGTTCATCAATAACATTTCCTGTATTGCATCGTACTGCTGAAGAAAAAATACTAAACTGTGACAGACTTACCCTGGAAAGGTGAGAAGGTTGTGGAGTGCAAATGCTGTAGCTTGCAACTCTTGTGTCTCATGGTCTGAAGTGATGTGTATCCTGGTAATGCCTGTGATCAGTGGTATAAGTGGGAGGTTTGTTTCTGTTGATTGTTTTTGTGTATGTTTGAGAACTGTGTTCCATAGAGAAGTTCTGTATGAGTGTCCTTGTGATGAATATATCCATACAGCAGTCATCTAAGGCAGTTTGGGCTTTTCAGTGTAAACTGAAGAGCTACCTTAACTGTCGCATGCAATGTCGGAACATAATGTATAGAAAAAGGTTATGTCTCCATTAGTTTTAATCAGATGTATTAGCTGTATAACTTCTTTTGTTTATTTGGCTGGGGGTAAGTTTGTGTAGTCCAAAAAGTTTTGTCAGGTTAGTAGGACTCCTTCTGGAATAATCCTAAAATAATAATTATTTTTAGCACAATTTCCTGTATCTTTTACTCTTCACATAAACGCTTAGTTATTACATGCGTTTATATTTCAAATGTAAAGTTCTGAAAACCAAATTAAAATTGCATAGACACAGAATACTGAATCCTGATCTGGGCAAGCTGCTGAAAAAATCTGGTGAAAAAATAAAAAATTGTCAGGCAGCATCTGTTGAAATGTTAATGTGGTCATAACATGCAACTTGTGTGTAGTTTCCATGTAGCATGCAAATCTCTTAAGAGGACAGAGGTTCAAAGAATTTTGGAAACGCTTCTACTATATTTTCATGCCAGGGATTTTTGGTTTTGTTTTGTTCTTATCGTAAGGAGTTACTGCCTTATTTTACAGAATTTAATTAGCAAACTAATTAAAATACTTTCTTGGTTCAGTCAGAGTGGGTGAGCAGAAGGTGGGTTACCAGTTTGTTACTTACATGTGGATTGTTTTGTTTCTCTTTCCTTCCAGGCAAAAACTGACAGTGTGCCCAGTTATTGATGGGGAAGATCATCTTCGCCTGTTGAATTTCCAACATAACTTTATAACCCGGATCCAAAATATTTCTAATCTGCAGCATCTTGTTTTCTTAGATTTGTATGATAACCAGATAGAAGAAATAAGTGGGGTTTCAACTCTGAGATCCCTAAGAGTCCTTTTGTTGGGAAAGAACAGGTAACATTAATAAAACTAACTTAAAGCACCTTACTTCTTTATGATGTAACAACTGTGAGCTGTCACTGTTTCTGTTACTTACAGAGTTTTGGAGTTGGCTGTGTGACCAGTGACCTGGTCCCTAACATTAGCTGTGTTAGGGATCCCGCTGAGAAAGCACACAGTTTTTGCTCCTAATGTTGTTCATAAACTTCCTTTCTTATATAAGTTTTAGCAACAGTTCTGAAATACTTTATGTATATTCATCTAATCTTCTGTTCTGATTGACTATTTAATGTGTGTTCTCAGATTTGTGTGGCAGGTGGAATCTCTTTTCACATCACCTGCAGTATTTATTGATTCTTTAACCTATGAAAAATATTTCTGCCTGATGTATTTATTTTAGGGAAAAAAATCAGGCAGATGAATCATGGATTTTATTGCTTATTTATTGATTCTATTCTGTTGGGAGATAAAATATGCTAGTTGTATTACTTTCTAAAGATACAGTTCAAATCCTGTAGCCTTTAATTTAATACAAGTATCTATGGAATTGCTGACACATCTAAAGTTTGTGCTTTGATTTTGTTCAGTTTTCATATTTTCTTTATATTCAATAAAGGAAGAACTGGTAAACAAACTTCAGTCATGTGCAGATTATAAAGAATGCATCTCCTAATTCAGTCTGCATTCAAAACTGGCAATTTACAATTGTGCTGTATCTTATTAGAGCTGTCCTGGGTTCAGCTGTGAACAGTTAACTTTTCTTCTTCCTAGTTGGTGCAGTGCTGTGTTTCAGCTTTAGTCTGACAACAATGCTTTCAACACACTGGTGGTTTAGTTGTTGCTAAGTAATGCTTACTCTGATCAAGGACAGAGCTAATAGCTTTTATATTGCAAATCTCACCTGTAGTAATTAATTTTGTGTATAGCAAAATATTAGAGCATGGAAACAGTAATTTTAAGGAATTATTGTCCAAATCATAACTACATAGATTGCTGTATGCTTTGTTTACATATAAGTATGGTTTAGAGGTTAAGGTAGGACAAGACTTTCTCATAAATGATTACAGATCAGACACAGCTGTTAGCAGTGTGTTTTCAGCGTGACATAGATATGTGATCTTTGATTAGTCTTGAAAAAAATGCGTAATACACATGATGTTTAACGTCATCAGCCAGTAGATGATGCTGTTGAGTATATAATAACCTAGGTTTGGAACCTGAGAAGATAGGACAGGGCAGAAGAGTTTTAAGACAACGAAGTTGTACAGTAGGAGAAGAAATAGTGCCAAATCTAGAGATCTGTATTGTCTAGAAATGGCCAGTGGCTTTCAGTTTTGTTTTGGTTGGGTTGTTGGTTTTTTTTTTGGTTGGTTATGTGTGGTGGTTTTTTGTTTGTGTTCCATTGTTGGTTGGGGGTTTTTGGGAGGTATGGGGGGGAATTCTGTGTTCTGAATCTCAGACTCTCAAAAGCTTATATTGCTGTAGTCTTTCTGGCTTGGAATTAGCTGTTTGTCAATAATAATGTGTGTGGGAATTGTTACTATTATTTAGGTATCTGGATAGGTTGACTGTTGACTTTGTTTCCAAGTGGCACAAGTATTAATTCCCTTTTCAACTTCCTAGAAGCACGATGTACATACTGCTGCTATTACATTAATGACAGAAAGGAAGGTGATAGCTAAAGGCATACTCTTTCATAAACTCTTTTTTTACCTGTTTCAGAACTTTTTTATTCTTCTGTTACTCTTGGTAGGCAGGAACAAATGGCCAAGTGTTGTATTAGCTGGAAAATGAATAATACTTTTTATCTAATACAAAAAATACTTATGTCATAATTGAAATCTTGCAGAATAAAGAAGATCTCAAATCTGGACAACCTAAAAAATCTTGATGTTTTAGATCTTCATGGAAATCAGGTACAGTACAATAACCTGATCAGATGTCATGCATTTCCTGTGTTTTTTACAGAACTGCTGCTTTGAAAGGGAACTGGTAGCAAATTTTGCAGCTTTTGAGGTCACAGAAATCAGTAAATCAATAAAAGGTGGTATGATGTTATTTTGAATTTGATATCAAGTCTCTTATACTTTCAGCATTGTATTTCTGGAAAGTTACAGTGATTAAAATGCTCAGTCAACTGAGTATAATAGCACTCATGCCTACAGAATAGTAATCTAGCATAAGTAGTTGTGGTGTTAAAGTAACATAGTCTTAGAAGTCATAGAAAAATTTCAGATCCTGTTGATGGTTGTGTTGTTCCTACTGTTGATCTTACAGAGCAAGATCACTTTCATATCTGTTGAAGACTAAAATTTGTACAGGAAAAAGCCATTGGATCCAAGCTCTTTATTGATTCATGCTTCTGAATGGTCTTCATTTGCTTTATGTCTATTCAATTTCCTAAATTTGACACTAAGCAGTCATTTCCATTTCAAGCGGTGTCTAAAGTTTTAACTGTACTAAATAGGAGAGGAAGATTTCTTGGCTAATGGCTATGTCAGAAGCAGCATGGTGTATTATGTGCCAGCCAGATACAGTATTCTTTTATAAAATAAATTTAAAACACATGATAGAAAATGTTCCATAATTGAGCTGTTGAAAACAAGGTATAGTTATTGTGACTATATGAGACCAGTATGTGTGTTTTCTGGATTCATGTTCTGAGAGTTTTAGTGGCTTAACTGATTTCTCTGTCTTCTTTATTATATATTTGCTTGACAGTGGGGAATGGAAATGTGTCTGTACAAGCCCCTTTATGTTAATTAGAACTTTATTAGGAGTTTCGGGCATAGTGCCCAACTGGCTGGTGCTAGATCAGCTTCATAGTAAAGGCCTGCTTTGGTCCAGAGAACATAACAAATCCTATATCAGGAGTTAAATAGTAAATCTCTGGAGCACAAGAAATGCTTTTCTTTTTTAGAAGGTGTAATCATAAATGTGCATTTGAAGGGCACGAATCATAGAATCCTAGAATGGTTAGACTTGGAAAGGACCTTAAGATCGTCTAGTTCCAACCTCCCTGCCATGGGCAGGTGTGCCTTACACTAGTCCATGTTGCCCAGAGCTCTGTCCAGCCTGACTTTGAACACTGCCAGGAATATGTTAGGAACATTAGGAAATGGAATGAATTGTTTTCTGCCTTTTCTTTTTTTTTGGTAGACCTGGTGTATTCTTCATGGAAAGATCAACTAAAGACTATGAACTTCTATTAATAAATTATCTTTCTGTTTCTTTATAATTTAAAGCTATGCAAGTTTTCATATTAACTTTTTTTCTGTTTCCTGTCTGCCTTCAGCAGCTCTGTTTTGATTGGGGGTTTTGCCTTTTGAAGTTGCTGCGTCTTAGTTAATAGAACATGAGGGGACACAATTTTTCAGTTGTAAAGACAGTTATGTTAAAGGGAGAATATTTGGTGAGTGATCTTTATTGCAGTGGACGATTAGCTGAGTATTTGTTGCTTGCATATAGTTTACTTGAGATAAGAGTGAACTTGCGTTCAGTGATTCTGGTATTGCTAGTTTTCCTCTGTCGTGATGTAATTTCAGAAGGCAATTCAACATGAGAAGAGTCATATAAGTAAAATGCTACCATTTATATGATGTTGCCTGGCAACAATAACTTCACTACTACAATATACTATGGAATATAAATTAACAACAGTAGTATCACTGCTTATAATACAGAACAGAGTTTTTCCATAGTCTTTGTTTTCATGGTTTGGCTTGTCTGATGTCATTAAATAAACCCCATAAAATTCAATGTAGCAGGTTATAGCAGATTCCAGTAAATCCTCCTCATGCCTTTTGGCAAGTCATGCTACCAGATTGATTCTTTGGTGAATGTGGATATTACGTGATTCTTTCCAAGGATATTGAAGGTGCTCACATGTCTGGCAAGAAAATTTAGTCTTTTAACTACAATTTTTCCTCTATCGTTTATATATCTTATAGGACATATTTACAATACTAAAATATCTTACGTGTAATACCCTTAACATAATATCTGACCAAATTTTTTTCATTTTTACTTGAGTAGTTTAATTCACTACAGGAATATTCTAAGGTGCTTGCAATAATTTTATTGGTGTTCAAAGCTATTTTTAACAATGCACATTATCTCTTAGATGTTACCTGTGATCCCAGATGATCATTGAACAATGAAATCTTGTGTACAAGTTGTGCTAAAGATAATTGAAATGCATTAGACTAACAAAAACCATGAACTCTCCCATAATGCACAGTACTTCTGTATAAAGTAAGAAATCTCAGTGGTCACTCTCAGTAGATGCAGGATAGAAATACTCAAATAGGGTATGTCCGGAATATGAATATTGTTAATCTTATTTTCCAAAAACAGTGCTAGAGTCTAGGTAGAAATTATTTATTTTTTTATTGTTCATGGAGCAGTAGCAGTTAAGAGAAAAGCTGGATTCCTGGTTTAGTCTTCATCATCCCTCCCTCCCTGTCCGGGTATAAATCAGTCCCATAGATGGAATGCAGATTGTGAAACTTAAAAGACTGGAATGTTTCCAAGAGGTTGGAGGTGAGGAAAAACAGGAGGAGGAAAATTTCATTTTTGTACTTTTCTGGGAAAGTATTTTGATTTATTTGGGTGCTGGGTTTTTTGGATAATATGGTTTGGTCTGAACTTCAAGGCTTCTCCCACCCAAGTGAGAAATGTCCTGGTGACTGGATGTGCTTTAAAACATTGAGGTATAGTATTCCACAGTGCTTAATAATAAACCTTGTATGGCTTTCGTTTTTCCAAATCGAGTTTTAAAATGCATTTGTAATTAAAGAACATACCTTCGTACAATAAATATCCAAAAGAAGGTTAAAAAAAAATAGTAATGCCTAATAAAATATTGCACTCAATGCCTATGCTTTATGAAAAGGACAAAATGTGAATTCCCTTGTCACATTACTACTCTTAGCCTGTTTTTCTTCATGATTTAGAAAGACTTTTGTTTTTACTACTGCCCAGTATAAAATTGTAAGCAAACACAGCATCTTAATAACATTTAGTTTTCATGTAGAGACTGCTTCTATGGTTATTAAAATGCTAATATGGACATAAAATACTACATTAGGGATCCACCTGTCTAAAAAGGGCAAGAGAGTCTCTGGCAGCAGCCTGGCTATTTAATGCACTATAACTTTCGCTTAATTTTGAACTGACCATTTAATTTCTAAACAGTGTGCTTCTGAGCACTGTGGAGAGAATGCTGTTTGTTTACTTGGTCTTTGTTGTCAAGGTAAATAGTATAAATGGTGTATGTTTCCTATAAATTCTCTTTAAAACCATTTTTATTTTAGGTAGGGTTAAAATGGACTTTACTCCATTTTCCAGTGAACTAATGTACTAAAGTGAGTCAAGTTGAAGTCTTAACTTTATTTAGAATGAAAAAAGTCTATTTAAAATGAATGAAGTCTAACTTCACTTAGAATGAAATTCACTCTATAATGCTTTACATTTTAAGAAGTCATTGTTTTTTTGTTTTCTGTTTAACTCTGAGAATAATTTTCCTTGCCAAAGTCTGATACAAGTAAAAAATAAAAGGCAACTTGATTTTTTTTCAGATTTAAACTTCTTTTCAGTAATCTCAAAATGTGTATTATAAAATGAACTTTTGTGTAGTTTATTGATGATTGAGGCACATAACCATTTTTTTGAAATAAATCTATTTCATTCTAAGTATTCAAACATACAAGCAAACAAGAAAATAGTGGGTTTGTCCAGTTCTGGTTTGTATCCAATCTGCACCTAACAGCATGTACTAAAAGCTGGTGTATCTTCATATGTTGGGTGCATAATTGAAACAGCAAACCCAATAAAGTTAATCTTAAAACTTAACAAAGTCATAAAAGTGCAACTATACATTGCTGATGAAATCTTTATCTTTGTGTTAGCAGTAAAATGCCAAGATTAATATTCTACATTGTGACATGCTGTAATTCTACCTAAGCAGACATCTGCAGAGGTCTGTGCTCTTCATGGTACCCATCTTCTCTTGGCTTTGCTTTTACAAGTCTTTCTGTCTACATATCTTGTTCTTTAGAAGGTATTTTCTGTTCCTTCAGCTGTAGCATTTTTGTATCCTGATAATTATTTTCTGCATATAACACCCAAAAAAGGATAATGCATACTAGTTTAATTAGCAGTTGAATCAAAGGTTGGTTTACAATGTTACCTAATTTTAGTTTTGCTTTTTTAACTGAAAAATTGCTGAAATACTTTTTATAGCAGCATATTCAGGTCATGTGTCATAGGTTTATATACACATATATGTATATATCTATGTATGTGTACATATATGTGTGTATATATACTTATATATATGTATGAAAATTACCAACAACAGTATGTTTTCTCAAACTGTTAAATAACAGTTACCTTACCTCTTCTACTTTTCCAGGAGCTTCTAGAAGCTTTCTGGAAGCTGGCATGGCCAGGCCTGTACTGGTCTAAAGCATCAGAAAGTTTCATTATCACTGGGAAGGGATGATACCAGTCACTGTCTTGCTTGTGTGCATTAAAGTGCTGTTGGCAGCTTTGAGGAGGACTAGTGTACCCTGAGTACACAGTATTGAAGGGAGCTTGGGGTGGTCCAGCAGATGATCATTCTGTTTAAAAAGGGAATTCATTATATTTGTTAGTAGATTTGTGCGCTGTATCCTTGGATGCACTGCCACACATTGTGAAAGGCTGAAGTCTTTTCCACAGGAAAACTTGCTGCCTTCTTTCTACCATATAGCATAGGTTTTGGTAAGAATATGATAGGAGTATTCCCCTGTGCAAGGGCAGTACTTCATCTTCTCCATAATGTGTTGCTGTTTGCACATCCTGCATAAATGTGTGGATACATGCTGGAGGACAGATCCCAGACCACTATCAGAAATACGTATCTAGATAGAGGTCTTTGAGTTGGTTGCTCTGAGAAATACAGCAGGAAATTAATCCAGATTGTGTCAACAGAGTAATAATGCCTTTGTGAAACAGTTACATTTCTAGAAGTAAAAAGTAATTTTAAGGGGCAGTAGATATTATTGCTGGTTTGATTGCCATGTTTTGTTTTGAAGTTTGTTTTTTTTTGTCAATATCA
>JANHGB010036796.1:0-10511 GCA_026283785.1 Coracopsis vasa | reverse complement strand
GAAATGCCATCCAGTATCCTTCCCATTTTACTATGAAGGGGACTTCTTAGCACAGAGGCAGAAAGAATGGAAGATGGTGCTGCTAATACTCACTTTTATGTCTTTTGTACTTTTTGAACTTCTGTAACTCTCTTCCCACTATATTTGGTGTCTGAAGGGAGTGTGAGGCAAATGATTTTTATGCTCTGCTGCCCTCTCTGGTAACAGCCCTCACATTAACAAGTATAAGGAAAACTTCATGAATGTGTTCTTCAATTTTAACTTGGAACAGTTCTTCCCAACCTATNNNTAGCTTGATGTCTACTTTTTTCCATGCACAAAAACATGCCTGCTTTTTAAACCAGCTGATACAGCTGAAGAAAACCTTTCTGAACTGTGGAGATGATTGAATTTACAATGCTACCATTGTGACACAGAGCTAGAAGTGGTTTGGGATGGTCACTCTTTGGAAGACTGAAAACCGGTATTTCCACCTTATGCTCAAAGAAAGTCCAACTTCTTTGACCACAGCATGACTCCTCCATCAGGTTGCACAATCTGCTAGATGAGCTATGACAGGAGTATTCTCAGGGGTGGAAAGTTTTCTTACAGTTGCCACACCACTTTCCTGAGAGATCTCAGGAGTTTACGGTCACTGCAGGATTTAGGAATGCTCTGACGGCACTGTGCTCTTTTAGGTTACCGCTGCTTTGACTTATGCTTTGATTTTTCAGGACCTAAACCAGAACAAGACAATTGCCCCCATGTGATTTAGCAGTTTCTGTGCTCACCTCTGCCTGATTTTTCTGTCTCCACTAACCCATTACACAGCTGGTCCTGCAAATAAGTTCGTTTTCTGTTGGTGCTGCTTTATCTTTTCTGAGAGGGCAGTAGAGGGTTCACAGCAAGCTAAAACAAATCCAGATGTCAAGCTGGATAGGATTTTTCCTCTGTATGCAATAAGGAAAGCTCAACAGACCTCAAATCTGCTCTTGTCTGAAGCCCTCTTGCAGAATTGTAGAACCCTGCAAGTAAGACCAGTGCTTTCAATAAATGGGCAGGACTTTTAGATATTTCCTAGAAAAACAGAGGACTCTATCAGCTCAGAAAATGCACACATCCTGTAAACATACGTATTTGTGATGCTCCTGAGCAATGTTGTTAGCTCATAGCACACAGTGCTCACTGTACAACAGGATGTGAGGATTTAGTAATAAAGATTTGGAAGAACATGGCAGATGCCTTGTGTTAGAGGATACTTAAATGCATAACAGAGCAGTAAATATTTTCTGGTTTGTTACATTTTTATGTTCTTTTGAAACTTAGAAACTCCTTTTTTAAGTTTGAAACTCCTCACAAACTCAAATGCTGCAATATGGGAATGGTTATATTTGCTTTTAAACAGGCAATTAAGGAAGAAGGAAAAAATTGGAAAAAATTAAGGAAAAAAATGTTCCATACTTTTTAACATATTCCTGCTAATGGATAGCTAAGTTCCTGATCTTCTTTCTTTTTAAAGGTTACATTGTGCAAGATGGGGCTATCAAGAGAATTAATAAAGTATTTTAGCTTATTTTTCTTTCAAGATCATGACAGTGGAGCGCTCTCTGGTAAGTTTTACATGGTGCTTAAACCAGCCCTCCCTTAGATATTTTGTTGTCTGAAGTGACTGAACCTGGAGTCTGAACAGAGCTTGTATAAGCCTGCTCAGGCTGAAAGACCCACCCTGCCTGATAAACCCCCTCCATTCCTCTCTCCACATAGCTTGGAAAGAGTGGTACTGGGAAATGAAGTATGGCAGTACATTGTGTGGTGCAGGGGTGAGACCTTCAAATACAAGTATCATGTTCCTTTTGGTTTACACAACCTGTAGCAACTTTACCACATGGGAACTATTGGGTTTATCTTGTGGGTGGGTATTTAATCAGATGGCCATACCTACATAAAACAGTTCTTAATTTACGGATCACATGGTGAGTTTAACAATGGGACAGGAAACTCTTTTGTTATATTTATAAACAATGTCTGTGGCTTACTTGCCTTTATATTATGACATGTTTCCTTTCTTAACTGACAGAAATGTAAGTTTAACCACGAGGGTACTGAGCAAGCTGTATCTCAGGGTTGTGAGTCTCTGTGGTCAGTGTGAAGGGGCTTTTCTGTCCTCATTGGTCTGTTGATGCCCTGTTGTGGGCAGCGGTGTGGATGAGGCTGGATCCAGACCTGGGATGGGATAGGCTTGGGTCACATCAGGGAAGTGAACACAGTGTTTGTTACTGACTGGAAAAGTTTGGCTTTGCAGCCTCTGTGTGGCCTTAACAAGTCATTTAGCTTTTTTTTTCTCATTGGTATAAAGGTGTTAATGCTTTTCTGAACCTTTTCTAGATGAAGATTCAGTAGTAAAATCAGGCTTACTCAGTGGCATAGGAACTTTACTCTCATGTCTATTTGATATGTTGTTCCCCTGCCCCCTTCTCTGTCTGTGAAAGGTATCTCTGACTATACAGAATCCCTGGCTATTACTGTGTCCCATGTATCTAGATAAAACATGTTTTGTATACTCTTCTGTGGTTGCAGATGGAATTATTTTTGCCTTGCATTGAGATATAATCAGATACACAGCATAAAAGTCTTTCAGTTAATTACATTTCTATGCATCTTTAATATTACTCGCAAATACATCAAGTCCAAATGTAACCCACAGCCCACTGCCAAAAAAATGTTTGATGCTCACATGCTTAAAATGACATGTTCAGGTGTTCTGCTGAATTGTGTTATTAGCTTAGAAATAAATGGTTACAGGTTTGGGCCTTTAGACCTTTATAAGAGTGAGCAGGAAAGTAGTGACCTCTGAAGAGTGACATGCTGTTCTTGCTGTACGTTAGTTATACTGCTCGTCTGGTGTTCTGGTGTTCAAGAAAAGCACCAGTCCTGGAAGCTTGCATCAACATCTTTTCAATGCAGAAACATCTATCCTGCTTAGCTGTGTTCTGAGAGAAGGATATTCTGTAAGAGCATAGTCTAAGGGAGCAGAGGTATTATGTAAGTAACAGGGTTATGTAAGTTTACACTCAAGAAGTGAGGAAGATAACTGTCTCCATGCTTTACCCAGAATTTAATTTTGTCAAATTTTTTGCTTCTGCAAAAGCACACTGGTAACCAGCACTAACTGATACATGAAAGCAGCTGGGCTGTTTCACTGACTATCTCTGGTTTTGCTTCTTTTCCCAGTGGTGAAAAAAGTGGCAGAATTTGAACTTCCTTATGTGAGTCTTCAGAGCATGAAGGAGTTGCACTGTAAGCTTGGGATCAGAAAATGGTGAGCAACAAGCTTAAGAGAAACTACCAAGATGCGTGATCGTTGCTATGAATGGAGAAAGAAATCCCTTGAAAAACTTGGCTACAAAGTCTTTAAGCCTCAGCAACTTCACTATTTTTCTCTGAGGCCAATTTGTCACTGGAATTGGCTGGCCCTGCAGGTTTTATATTTTATCACTGAAAGTGTCCTTTTCTGCAGCTAGTTAGTTATTCCCTCTATTCTTTCAGAACCTAGGGAAGTGCTTTGTGGCTGCTTTCCTCCTAACTTTTATACCTGCATGATGCAGTGATCACAAATTGGAATATACTTGTAAACAATATAGAAAAGAACTTTTAAGTAAGTTCCGAGTTGCAAGCTGCAACTCTGGGCAGAGAGAGGTTACTTTATATTGGAAGTGCTCATTTCTATATGCTAATACAGAAGATACCTGAGGCCATAACTTGAGCGTTTCTTTTGGTAAGTGGCCTGGCTTAAGCAGCAGTGCACTCTTCTCCTTTCATTTGCTCAAACCTCGGGCTCCTCCTCAGTTATGCTGGTAGAACTGTGTGGCAGACATGGTGAGCTGGACTGGTGAGCTAGCCTGGCCTAAAACCAGGTTGCTGGATGTTAAAGTTACTTGGTTTTGCTGGCCTATTTTTGGCCTGGGTCAGTTCCCCAGTCTTGTCTGCTGTGCAGCAAACAGTTATGCTGACTGGTGGGTGAGGATAAACCCCGGGGACAGGGAATCTGGTGCCAAAGTCTTGCTTGTCAAATAGTGCCCTGGGGGTGCAGTTAGGCAGTATAGCTGAGCCAGGCTAATGACTCACAACTGTGATTGTGGCCTGGTCTGCTCCCTACAATGAAGAAGACAAAAAAGAAAAGGTTTTTGCATGCTTAGTGAGTTGTATTGGCTGCATCAAATGAGTGCTAGAGCAACAACCATGGTTGGGAACAGAAGAGGAAGAACAGACCATATCTTTTGGTAACAGCAAACATCAAACAACAGAAACTTGTTTGATGCTTGTAACTTGTCTGGTTTAGATCTACTGGGCTAGAGCTTGACCTCTGCAAAGCCTTCTCTGTTTCCCTGTATGTGCCCTTATAAACTGCAAAACCTAGCAGCCTAATAAAAGACCTGTGTGGTTCTAAGGCATGACAAAGTGACTATCTGAGGAGATACTTCTCCCCTCATGCAGCTGCAAAGCAGAGAGGAAGGAAATGGCAGCCCTGGGGTGGTTTGTGTGCTGCAGGAAGTGTATTGCCTGCGCAATGTAATGCAGCCGTCCTGCTGTTTTCATACTGTCATGTAGACTCACCTAAGCCACCTTCCAGAAAACAGCTCAAGCCTGCTGTTGCAGCATGGCACTTGTATAACTGAGTATTTAACTTGCTTTGTTGCTGTACTGCAGCAATTCTGCAGTAGCTGGTATTGCAGCTGGCTGGTGTACGGTCTTGTACGTCAGCACTGCAGCATGGCACTGGATGCTCTGAGGGTCTTACCAACTCTTATGTAGACAAACCCTGAGCTGTTTGAGAAAAGGAAGAGGAAACTTTTAGTTCTAAACTGCAGCTGTTACGTTTGGTACCACCAAAATCAAGGTGGAGAGATTGGATCACCAGACTTCAGTTTATTTCCATTCTGCTACAGTGTATAAAGAATAAGCAGAGTACACGCTTCAGAGGCACAACTGGTTTTTGTTTTGTTAATCTGGTAAGTAATGGGATCTTTCCAGGTTGTGCTCCCATCATATTTAGCTGAAAAATCACAATGCCATATTTAGAAGCATATCTACATATTTTATTTTTTTTTTCCCATTGGCTTGGAAAAGGTATATGGATCCTTCTCTTGACACACTGCTGATGGATTGTACAGCTTCACTGAATTTGCTATATATGCAGGTAAAGCTGAAAGGTCTTTGTAATTTTGAAAGCTATCTTTCCAACATTAGTATTTCTTGAAATGTTTCTAAATGGTTCCTGTTTAGCACTGCTTTGTTGTGCTTTTCTAAGTGCTGGGTATAGCTGTGGTTGATCATGTTCCTTTTCCCCTCCAAAGTCATGTGCTAGAGATTCTAACTCATCTGTGTTTTGTGCATGGGAAAAGTATTGCATAAAAAGGACATATTTGGGATATTTAGGTATCTGTCTCCTCTATTTTCAAGTGTATATGGATGTATCTGTATCTGTAATATGTACTCTGCCATGCTATGAGAGCATTTGATTTCTTAACTGTAGGTGTGTTGAGCTGTACTAGCTTTGGAAACTGTTAATTCAGGAGGAAAGAACAGTGTGGAGTGAACTTGACCTAAAATCAAAGGCCTCGTTCAAAAAAAGCTCTCTCTGTGTGTTTCTAAATGTTTGTGTGCAAAAGGAAATACTTTTTTTTGTTGTTGTTGTTGACTTCTTTGGCTATTTTAAAAAACTCTCTTAAGGCAATCCAGGAAGTTGAGAGGAATTGGGTTAAACCAACAGAAGAGCAGATGCAGGAACTTGAATTTCTACAAGAAAAGGCAAACAAAGTAAAGGTAAAATGGTATTTTAAAAATAACATAAACAGATCAAAGAGGTGGTTTTTGAAGCAGTGATGTGACTTTAAAAATAGAGCATGGTTTGAGCTAAAGAGCCAGGTCTCCCATCTCCTGGTTAGATACTGAGCCACCAATAGAAAAGGAGGTTACCATCTCTGCTAGCATTTTAAAATATCCAAACAGAATTCCTTGGATCCCGAAGGTTAGCAGGAAGTTTTTGACTGTGAATGCTATTCTTTATTTGCTGAACTCAGGTGCAGAGGTTTGTCATGCAGGTTAGGAGATCAGATGGAAATTCAGAGTGCTGGGACTACTGTTCTCATAGTTCTTACTGGTTAGTTTTTTGTCTTCCTATCATCATCTCTCATAAGCATCCAAAAGACTCAGGTCATCATATTCAGTGTGTGTGTGTGTGTGCGTTTGTGTAGAAATGAAGTTTCAAAGTCTGGACTGTGAGTGCTATTCTCTGAATCAAGCACTGACATACTGTGGTGAATCTGTGTCCTCCCAGGAGAAAGTGTTAGGAATCTGAAAGATTTGCCTTTATGAGTCACTAGATTTCACTTGCCTTTACAGCAAATCACTTCAGTTCTTTTTGGTGCAGTTCCTGGAGCTGATTCGAGAAATGCAGTTCTATGGATACATACGGATTGATCCTTGCATTTGTGACTATCCAGAAGAAGGCTGCTCAGCTGACATCTTTGTCGGCAATAATGAGATTCACTGCTGCATAAAACTGCCTACTAACCAGACCAAAGAGGTCAGCTTTAAAATCAACAGGTTAAGAAGCTGGCAGGTTACTTTTCTTGTAAGTACGTCACCGATTCTGTATCTGAATTCATTTTTTCTTCATGAAAACTAAGGTAGTCAGGGAAGGGCAGACCTGGGGAGAAGGGGTGGTCTGTTTTAAATCCATTTCACTTGCCCATATTCCCCTCCAAACCTGTTCTGAAATATATTTCCCTAGCAGCCTTTATAGCAGTAACCATCTAGCCTTCCTCTGCTATATTTCTCCCTTCTGTGGTATTCCATGTCATACTTTACCTGCCACTTTGCTTTCCTGTTGGAGGTAGAGTTGTCAAGAGAGTTTTGCATGGGAGCAAAACAACTGCTTTAGCTATCTTTAGGCTTCTAAAGACTCCCTTGTCCTACCTCCCACTTGCACCCTCCCCGAGAAGTGTCCTGGTACAAATTTCAGCTGCTTTATTTATATGCTATATAAAGTGAACCTAATTGATTAATTCTGATTTAAGGCTGAACACCTTAATGTTGCTTTTAGTAGTTTCTTCTGTTCATTGGCTGGTTTTGGTTTTGTTTTACAGGGTGCTACAAAGGATGGTGAAGAAGACACTCTGGAGCTTAGATTTGAGTACAATGACTCAGGCACATGGCAGTGGATAATTTTGTACACAAAACAGGTTAGTTCCCAGTCCTTTTAGGAAGGGATCAGATTAAAATGTATCTTCAGCCATAAGGAATCTTCAGAAGTGACTGATCCATCTCTACTGGAGAGCAGCAGTGATGCTTTCAAGCAGGTTAGCCTGGGGACAGAGTTATGTGGGGGGAAAGCATTTGAGTTCCTAGTGTAAGGGGAGGAGAATTTTTGTTTTCCACTGAAGAGAAATGTCTAGCAATCAGCAGCAAGCCTGGGATGGAGTGTGGACAGGAGCCATTTATATACTGGTCTCAATAAGTATCCAAAATCATTAATTGGTTAGACCTACCTAAGGTCGAGGGCTCCCATTTTCCACAAAAATCTTATAAATATGCCATGTTAACACAGGGTAATGGAGGGTGTGAGTATGTGACATTGTAAGTATATTTTTTTTACATATAAATAATTCTTAAATAAGATTTTATAGGGTGCCAGTCCTCCTACTGTTTTCTTAGGCAGCTCTTTAAAGAGAAAGATATCCAGGAATTCAAGTCTGTGGTTATGCTGCCTAGCAAATAATCCAGACTCTGCAGTATCAAAGACAGCACCAGTCTCAGCTTAGGTACAGAGCTTCTATAAAAAGTGCATAGCCTGCTATTCAAGTAAATTGCTTCTCTTTCTTGCCTCTGAGACCAACCCGGCAGCAGAAAGGATTTTTCAAGTAAAATCCAAATGCTTAATTTATCACACATGACTTCTGAATTCCAGGGTGATGATGTAGTACACACAGCTATTTAGTAAGTGTTATTTTCCTTCCACACTTAGGTTTTGTGAGAACATGAGCCATAAGCAGTGAGCTTTCTAGTTTCTTTGCTGCTGGAGAAAAAAAAAAAACAAACCCAACTTAATTCGGTATAAATGCTCTGTGAAATCCATTAGGGTTGTGCTTGATGCACTGACATGTTGATTAGCAACCCTGTGTCCCACTTTGCTCAGAATTGTGAGGAAGAACTAAAGGCCAGAAATATGCTTCTGTGTGGAAGAAACAAGGGTTTGATGCAAGAGCCCACTGCAGAAAATTGCATGACTGGATGATTTGGAGCTTAACCAGGGATGGTTCTCCCCTTCATCACTGATGTTGTAGAATGTTTTGTCTTTGATTCATCTTTTGGTGCTTGACACCCTACCTGAGATGCTGCTTTTTGGAGAGTAAACAGTGAGGTGCATCTCCAGGGTGCAGTTCAGAACTTAACTTGGGCTGCAGTATCCCAAAGAGTTGCACATGCTTATCAGACAGCCTAAGGAACTAAGAACACCACCACTCCTCTCTGAGGTGCCTTTGTTAGGTACCCAATATGTGGGATGAGTGCATACTGCTCTGTTCATATTAGGTGTGCAAGATGTGACTCTGAGATGGTCTACAAACAGCTGCAGCCATCTCACATAACCACCAGGCCTTTGATTTTTGACAGTGCCGAGTGCCTGTGAACTCCAGCTTGCTTCATTTGTTGAAGTGATCTTGATGCTTTTGATTAACCTTACTGAGTCCTTGGTTTAGTTTAGCAGCCTTTAAGGTAGGAGCCACAGACAACTAGAGAGAATAGCTTGCCTTACAAAGCCAGTCATGAAAATTCTTATTCTCGACTCTGAGCATTGCTGTGAGGGTTAGTCATGCTGAGGCTGGGCTTTAAGCAACTGCAGCAAATCTGGTGCACTGTGAGAATGCTAAGCACAGAGTAAAATTAACTGATTCAGGGAAGTAATAGTTCAGTATTAGGGACTGCAGTTTTCTGGTGGAGGACAAATGGAAGAGTAGAGTACATCTTTTAATAGAAGAAATCAAAATGTTCTGTGGTTTATCCTCTTTAGGCCTTTTTGCTCAGTAGCTGCTTGAAGAAAATGGTATCAGAGCAGATGATAAAGGCAGCCAAAGAAGGCCAAGAAATGGTGAGCATGTGTGTTTGTTGGTGTCAGAATTTGTATTTAAAAGAAATAAACCTGCTACTCTAACATTCTTTCAAATGTGCTGAGAGAAGTCCCCATTGAGAAAAAGGATCTTACATGTTCCAACATTTCAGTAGAGAATGAATTGACTAAAAAGTACATCTTTGGTCAGTTTTACAGAAATAAGCCACCTTTAACATTTAAAATATTATCATCAGAGATTTAATAATCTGTTTCGCCTTCCCTCCTTGACTTAAATTTTTGCTGCATATGATAAAGGATATCTATGGCATAATTTTTGTATGTTCTGCACTACCCTGTTGTATCCATTTCTGGCTTCCGCGTTTCCCCCCCACTTCACTTGCTTGCTCCATCTGCTGCTATGTTAGACCAATTTGAGATCTGTGACATTCACACTGAGAAACATTTTGGTTTTAAATTAAATTCAGGTTTGTAGCTAAAATACTTCTGCTGTCTTTTGTGTAGCCTTTAAGGATGAAAATGTTTAGATACTTGTTATTTGAAAAAATAATTTCCAGCATTAATAATGGCTTTGTTTAACCTTGCGCTATCTAAAGATTTTGAATGTCTGCTAACTGAAAACTTCTGAAGAGAAAAAAGGGAAGGAACATGTGTGATCTTCTAGACCCATGCTGATTACAGTGAGCAATGAGGCAGTGAACAGCATGTTATTTCATAGCTTTAAACTATAAATGATTCAGAAGAAAAGACCAATTTTAATTTTGGAATAGATTTGACCTCTCCAAGTTTATTTGTAGTGGAAGTACAGTAAACATTTAATTATGAAGATGACCATTCATTACTTTAATATTCAGCTGTTGCTAGCGTTGCTTGGACTTGATTAGCTTGGACTAAAACAAAATTATGAGAAGGGTAACTATGCTAGTTCATTTCCTACACTTTCTGCTGGGTTTAATTGAATGCTGCTTTGCTCAGTGTAATTTGTCACAGTAGTTGGGGGAGCATTCAATCTTATTGTAAACTTAAATTTTTCAATCTGTTTAGGAGATGAAGATGCCTGAATCCACGATAAATAGTAAGAAATCCAGCATCCAGCAAAAGCAGGTTAGTGAGTGAGAAATTGTCTCCAAGATGTAAATACAGTGTGTATTGCTTGCTAGTGCTGTTTAGCCCAACCTCTGTTTTTCTGGTTAGGGAGACTCCTAATAAATTTAATATGAACTTCTTCAGGCAGGAGAAGGAGCTAAGCTTGAACTTACAGAGAAAGAAGAGGGCAAGAAACATGCCTGAATGAAAAATCAATTTTGGTTTTGGTTTAATGACAACTATCTAAACTAAGAAGAGAGAAGCAGCTGTTATTCAAATAATTTAGTCGTGTCTAAGCAGACCCTTTGGAGGGGGTCTG
>JANHGB010036790.1:31898-68495 GCA_026283785.1 Coracopsis vasa | reverse complement strand
CACCCCCAAGTCCTTCTCTGCAGGGCTGCTCTGAATCTCTTCTCTGCCCAACCTGCAGCTGTGCCTGGGATTGCTCCAACCCAGGTGTAGGACCCTGCACTTGGCATGATTAAACTTTATAAGGTTGTACTTTCACGTGCAGCACGTGTTTTGTACAGGCAAAAAGGAACATTTGATACATTTATTCATTCCAGGGCAACCATTTAATATTTGGATTTAAAACATTAAGATACTTTAGAGATTCGGGTTAAAACCCCCAAGAGACATAAGAGAACTTTGCAGTTCAATTAGTGGTTTTAGAAGAAAAAAACATCCACCAAGAACCTGCACCATTTACATGGGTTTCGAACACCTCCAGGGATGGAGATTCCACCACTTTCCTGGGAAGCCTGTTCAAATACCTGTTCACCCTCTCTGCTGGGTAATTTACACCAATCTGCTGGCACCTGCCAGAAGGAGCCCACCATCTGAGTAGAAAATATACACGCCAGGCATTTAAGTGAATGTGGAATATACATTCTATGGAAGTTAATGGCAATTTCTATAATGACTTCAAGGTGATAAGGAAGAAAAAATATTTCATGTTTTGCCAGGTTTTCAATTACTCTGACATACAAGACAAACACTTCCCTCCTCTATCCTATAGTCTTCCCCACAGTTGTTCATTTACCCATTCTAATAATTTTCTCTATTTGTATTTACCTCTGCAAGTTAATCCCATCCTACAAAAATTAATTTTCGTGCCTCATTTTCCTAATGAGTCATGAAAGAGCACTGACCTAGCCCCATCTGAATCTTACTATCCCCTCATTAGTCTCATGCCACGTTACTGATCCTCTTTTATCCTACATAAAAGTTCGTTATGGGGTTCACGTCACTTTTCACAAGGCCTTTTACCACCAGAGAGAGCACTTCTCTATGGGAACCAAGCCCTTCTAAAGTTTTCCATGAGATTAAACAGTATGAATCTGACCTCACATATTGTTACAGCAAAATGGTCTAGCAGGAAGCTGCTGCTGCCCTGATTACTGCCCTCTGTATGGGTAATACCCCGCTTTTCCCGTAGGGCTTCTTTGGATCACAGTGGGTGGTTTTTGACCTTACACAATGTCAAGAGAAAAGAAGCCTTAGGCACCTCACTTTGTACACAAAACAAATAACCTGAGCACATTTCAAAAATCCATGCTGTGCTTTGTGTACATATTCCTGTCTGCTTTGGTCTCAAGAATGTTGTGAAATGCTTTATTATCAAAGGAATATAGAGGATGAAGCAGATATCATTTGATTCCCCCCCACCATGTCTTCAGAAACTGCACTATAAACTCACCAGTCCTGCCATTCTGTGTTTGCACATGCTCCATCAGTCACTGCATTTTAATGGCATAACATCTATAGCAGATGAACTGCAGAACATGGGAAACTCTGTCAGAACACATTAACCAGAAATCTTTGGGGTATCCACAAACACTAACACATGGTGACAACTCTCTTTCCAGGTAACTTTGGGAATCAGCTAAGCTTGATTCCTCAAGCTTTTTATGATGACAGTTATCAAAATACGCACAGTTAGTTGGCAAAAGAAGAAAGCCATATTAAGATCATTCTTCAAAGAAATTAAAAAGAATGGCTACAACAAGGGATATGTTTTTTACCAAAATATACCAGGGATATCGTAATAGCGCTGAACAGTAACTACCCTACTTCATATTCCCAGTAAAGAAAAAAAAAATCCTGCATAAAGATATGATGTTTCAGTAATCCCAGCAACAAATAACATACTCTTAGATATCTGTCAAAAGTAGTAAAACCTATTCTTGTTAAGTATCGGTTTACATCAGTCATAACATAATATGAACACTAAAAGTGTTAAGAGGCTTTACTGAGTGCATTCAATGGAAAACAAATAAAGACTTAGGAAAAAAACTTCAGTCATGTTGTATAAGAGCAGGTTTCCTGGTCTACAAAATTTGCAGCATCAGAGAATAAAACTGAATTAGAAGAAACGCAACTCAGGTTTCCAGAACCATTAAGGACTGGGAAGCTTTATTCCTACTGATGTTCACTTGAAAACATCATTGATATGGCTTCTGATTTGACAAAATAAAGACACACTGTTTGGAAAATTTCTTTCAAAAAGAAAAGAAATAACTGCAGCTCTTCAGCAAAAAAATCATTCACTGCATTTTTCAAAGCTTAAAAACTAACTAGCTGCTGACTACCATACAGGACTGACTGTCCTGACATGGAGATGGCACAGATGAGTAGAGCGAAGCACTAAAATTTTCTTCCAAACTAGCCCAAGAGCTAGCATATTTGTACGCAGATTAAGAAAAAACTGTGCCATAATTTGTGTGTGTGCATATACGTGCATATGAATATATAATCACTGTACTCAGACGAACACATATTCAAATTTAACCTCTCTAGTACTCAATGTGGTCAATGGATTTTGTAGGTGGTCTGTGTATAGTATCAAAGGAAACACAAAAGAAACAAATTATTTAATTATTTCCTCCCCCTCCCCCCGCAAAGAGATTTACAGGTATATAAGTTTAATCATCAGTCTAAATTTTCAGCCTGCACCAAAACACATAGAATAATTTATAACTATTTACACATACATCCAATCTCACAAAGAGTAAATTTGTTGAAATAAAATCTTCTTCCTTGTAAAGAATAAAGTGTCAGAAAAATTAAAATGTTTCCTTGTTGAATAGTACTAAGACTTCTATGCCAGATATAAACTTCTTTAATTGTTAAGGTTTTTAGCTAAAGCATTGTTTGTTTCAAGAATCTTTTAATTTGGAGTGTTCGTAAGATCAGAGAGGCTTGCCACTGTTCTTAAAACACTTTATTTCACAGTAGTAAGTCTTTAAATGCCAATGCTGCAATTCTGAACAATATGTATTTTTCAAAGCTTGACAGTTCCAGGATCTTCTCTTTGGCTTTCTCAGGCATATTTCATCTGTTTGTCACAAGGGTCACTGACATCAAAAGACTCAGCGTTGAAATCAAATAAAATATAGTAAATTATTATGGCAAAGTTTTTTCCTTAAACATTTCATGGTTTTGAAACATTGGGAATATGCCTTTACTGATGTGTCGTAGTTTTGATACTAGATTACAATGACAGCTCTCAAGAGACGTACATGTTTCGCCTACATAAAAAAAATCACTTTTTAAGTAATAATAACTTAATTTCATGATGAGATGCGATCTGTGAGAACAAAATACCACACACACAAAACCCAGAAAACATAAATTCAATATTAATTGCTGGAAATTTTTTTATGAGCTGTTTGATCATTCCAATGTCTTTCTAGCAGAGTCTATTGTTGACATCTTCAATGGTTTACATGAAAAGCTAATGCACTTTTAAGAGAAATAAGTTTGAATGGCTATTAATATTGGCCTGCCATGAAGATCAAACCTGTCTTAATACATCATTGAACAACACAGTATCTGTAGTTACTGACTGCATTCTTTAGCCTCTTCCTTCTCTCACCACTAGCAACAGAAGAAAGGTCTAAAAAACAAGGTCTAGGTATACTAGCAACTTTGTTCCTAGATTTCCCCTTTTAGAGGACAAGAATTTTGTAACCTTTAACTAGATAGACTGCAACATGCATCAACAGCAGTTCTGACTGCAACAGGCAATTTGACGGAAAAATAAAAATACTAAAAAAGGCTTCAAGAGTTTGTTTTACATCTCAAAGCCTTTGTAAGAATACAGATTTTACTTTATTTGTTTTGTTTCTGCCACATAACATCAGCAAGTTGACACTCAGAGTGGAGCTTTGTCTATTTTTTTATTATTAAACACACAGCTATGAAGAAAAATCCAAGCCTTTGGCTGTATGTATCTTGCTCCTGTCAGATGCCAATTAAGCAAGTAGGCCCCAGAAACTTTAAAACAGATTTTTTCCCCAGTGTGTTTTCTACAGAACCTTAGAATAATTCAGGTGGAAAGGGATTTTTGGAATTCATTTTACCCAACCTCCAACTCAAAGCAGAACTAACTTCCAAGGCTGAGTTCTTAAAATCTCCACAGAATAACTTCCACAGCCTCTCTGGGTAACTTATTCCAGTGCTTATCCATTTTTACAGTTAGGTTCTGAATGCTCTTTTCCATGTATCTAACCAGAATTTCCCTTGCTGCAACTTGTGACTATACCCTCTTGCTCTTTCACTGCTCACATCCATCTTCTCTCTAAAATCCCTTTAAGAATTTGAAGACTGCAACAGGATCCCCCATTAGCCTTTCTTTTCTTCACAGTAAATAAAACCAGATTCTCAGCTTATCTTCATGAGTCATGTGCTCAGCTGATTGCCTCTGCGATGCTCTTTTAGATTCACTCCCTTTTGTTGATGTCTCTCTTGCACTTTGGGCCCAAAACTATGCCCAGTACTCCACATACAATCACAAAAGTGCAGAGCACATGGTAATCACTTCCCTCAAACTGCTATTCCCCCTTTTGCAAATGCAGCCCAGTGTGCAGCTAAGCTTTCATCTCCACAAAAGCTCATGCATCATGTTCAACTTGTTGCCCACAAGGACACCCAGGTTCTTTTTCACAAAGCTACTCTCCACCCAGTCAGTGCCCAGCCTGTACTTGCAGGACTTGTTCCAGATGCAGGACCTCATGACTTTGCATCAGTTGAACTTCATGAGGTTACTGCTAGGGCACTCTTGCAGCTTATTGAGCTTCCTGTGAATTTTTTTTCAAGCTTTGCACACTATGATACTACTGATTTTACCATATTTAGTGTTATCTGCAGAGTTGGTAAGCATTCAATGCATCTTATCACCAAGGTCACTCAAGAAGATGTTAAACAGCATTGGCCTCACTATCAAGTTCTTGGGGAGTGCCATAACCAATCATCTGTCTATATGACTGTGAAAGATTGATCGTTGCAGTTTGAACTTGGTAGTTGGTGATTTTCTAATCTATTTTGTACTCCACTCATCCAACCCCTATCTCACCAATTTGGCTCTAATGATCCTGTGGGAGACCATGATGGACCATGACGAAAACGTTAAGTCCAAAAATATTCACACTTCACCATAGAAAGTAATGAGGTTGGTCTTACAAAGTTTGCATGTAAATCTGTGCTGGCTATTCCAAATCACTTTCCTCTACTTCATGTACCCTTAAATGGCTTTTATAAAGACTTGCTCCATATACTTCTCGGCCACTGATAATTGACTGACTGGCTTCTAGTTCTTGCCTTTTCTGAAGACATGAGTGACATTTACCTTTTTGCAGGCATTCTTATTTTATAGTCTTCCCATAGAGATCCACTGAAAATGCACTATTATGTTTGCTACTGAAAAATTTCCCAGTATATGATTCCACAAGAAAAACTCCCACAGGCTTGACTGTAATGCCCTATGGGTGTGAGGTCAGAGAATACTCCAAAAAGGTGAGCTGCTTCTTTTAAAGACATCTAATTTTTATTACACCACATAAAAATAATACTTCAGATTAACACATATTAGTACTTAGTTGAGGACATCCCTGGTGGTATTTCGATTTGAACTCAACTGCATTTCTCTACAGTCCTTAACTGCCTTTGGTAAGAAGAATGCTGTCATTTTATCAGTAGAGTTCTGCTACCTCTTCCAGGGAAGAAAAAAAAAAAAACCCACAAAAAAAACATTAAAGCCACTATTTTTGCAAAAGCAAAAAGAGAAAAAGGCAGCACTGAAATTGGAATTTTACTGAGAATAAGCAGCTATGCATACGCAACCATCTGTGTTTTACAATACATCAGTGGTTTTATGATACCAAAGTTTTATGACTAGTAACAACTCAATCAGAAGTGAGAAAAATGGAGCTAAGTGCAGCCAGAACTATGACCATGGAATGATTGTTTATTCTGCCATTTGACGAGCAAATAAAAACACAGGAAGAAGAAGAAAAAAAAAAAACCACAAAGGAAAACACACACACACAAAACAACAACAACAACAACAAACACCACCTAGGATATATTATCAAAATAGTTAAAACAGAGGACCAAGAAAAAGACAAATTCTGTCTTTCCCCAGTGGGAAAATACCTATTCGCAATATAAGCTGCAAAGATTCAAACCTCTACCAAATTTGAGGACACAAATGGAAGTGGAAGTAGGAATTTTTTATGTACTTTTTAACAGTATTGCTAGTTCTATTGTAATGGAATGAGAATATCTCAAAGGTAGGGATGGGGTTCTCTTGGCAAAGAAAATGGACAGATGAATTAAGTGTTCCCAAGAATAATTATAAATAGAAAAGATTCAACAGAAGAAAAATAATAATACTTCATTTCTGAATAATCTTTCACAAAATTGCTAACCAACTGCACTCTGAGATATCAAAGTGAGTAATTTTGACATTTCCAGTTTTCCTTTCACTGTACTTAGCTACGAATGAAATTGCTTAAAGCTCTTAAAATGTTTGATCAGAAAATCATTTTTCATTAACTTTCTCATTTCTTCTACAACATCATGGGATCCAGCACAGAGGGAGATTATGTCATGGTTTTGGTTCTAGTCTAAAAGTTATTATGATGCTAAAGCCTCAATATTACTTTAATAGTGAAAAAGTCACACATTCATGTAATATTCCATATAATAAATTTTATACTATCCCCACTAGGAAAGCTTGCATTTAAAGACATATTACCCTGAGATAAAGTGCCTAGAGAAGAATTTTAAGAAATTAAATTTTGATTACAGGACAAAGAATTAGTTTAGTAAAGGGAGCAGCTTTGCTTATAATTAGTGTATCTTTCCAGCTCTCTAATTTCATATATATGGAAAACTGAGAGGAATTCTTGATGATGTCTACATATCCACAATGCTGTCTGCATGGGGACTCCAGCCAGGCTAACGTATAAGCACTAATGTGAGAAACAAAGGAAAGACATTATACAAATTAACTCACTCCCACAGTAGGAGTAGTGTGAACTGTAGATTAGAATTGGTGCTTTCTCAATGATGTAAACTGAATTGGCATAAATGTGTGCTTACATTAATTCATCAATTAATTCCTCAAAGGAGTGTGGAACGTGCCTCCCTTTCTTAAAATCAACAGGAGTTTACAATTCATTTCATTGGAGATGCTCTTAAAACACTAATCTTGAGATAGTTCTCCCTTTGGTGAAACATGTCAGCGGATAAAAATTTAACTAAAGCTTTCAGTGAGGTGACTATGAGGAAAACAGTATATTTTCAAACAAAGGAGTAAAAAGTCATAAATAAGAAAAAGCATTACCAAAATGTGTGTCACTACTGCTTTATTTTTCTTCTACTCAGATATACTTTAAAAATTTTCCTTACATTATGTAATATCCTAAAAATTAAACAAAATCATATTGTATGAGAGATACAAAATTTTCCTTTTGCAGCCTCATTGAGGAATAAGGAAAATAACTGAATATTGGAAAAGCTAGCTCTCAGGAAATTAATATCGGGAATTGTTGATAAACTTAGTGTGTTGTCATGACTCATAGATGATTTGTTGCCTACCAGATGCCAGGGCAGAAGAAAAAAGAAAACCCATCATATTAAAGGATGACAAGTTACTGAGAAGGTCTGGAAGGAAGCCATGGTCATCATAATCTATATTGGACCTCGTGATATAATTAGAACTCAATGGAGATCCTGCAAAAAAGGTTTCAACAGTTTGTTAGCTGTACATGTAAGCAGAGATCAAATGCCAACTCTTAGAAACGAGACTGGTGCCACACACAGGGAGAAGCTAAGAATGGCAGACCAACATCTCAGCACAGTTCAGAAACACCACAGATGGACATGGATTGCTCCCAGAGTAACTGAACCTTACACAGGTAATTTAGTATTGATTATTGATATTCATGCTACAGCAGAAAACACTGAGACAATACACCTAAAACAGTACTAGCTTTAAAATGGAGAGACAAACCAATTCAGACAAATAGATCTAGCCTGAAGCCCTAAGAAGAGGCTATGCTGGTATTAAGCAGAAGTGCAAAGAGAGCAAGATGACAATATTTCCTGCTTCAAGCATATTTTAAGCACAGATTTGAGGACTAAAAGGCCATTCATTTTTCAACACAGAAGAAGAAGTGTTGTACATCTATAAGAAACATAAAGGCCTGAAGACATGAGGACATAAATGTCTAAAAAGTACAAGTGAACTGTGAGAGAACAACATTTGGAACATATAGAATAAGAACTGGAAGCATGGAAGAAGATAAAATGTACATAGCAAGCAGGTACACAGCGGGTGAAGATTTTCACCCTTTAACCTGCACATAACAGCAACTTTTGTGTGCTATTGAAGGAACCTTTAAGTACCTCATCCCCTATTGTCTTAGCATAGCAATTACAAACCTTTGCTAGAAGGCAGCATAGCAAGGACCCAGTTCTGAATTTCTTTCAGCTGTATGACACTGTTGTGAATTTTTTCATGAACAAACATCCATGACCGTTTGATGAAGACAACTTCCTGAACATCCTGCTTTGGGACGGTATCCCAAAGATAAACACAGCTGGGGATATAAAAAGTGAACCTGTGCAGTCTTAACATTCAGGCAGAAAACTAGAACAAACCCAATTCTTTTTAACTTTTTCAACCTACAGTTAAGAGGTTTGTTTAGACCCCAGGCAGATGTTCTTGATGGTTAAGACTCTTCATATAATTGAAATGGTTTCATAATTAACTGCCACAGCAGGTTTTATTCAGGATGTCACCTAAAACAGTGGAAAGGAAAGGAATTTGCCAAATGAGACAAAAACCATACTTCAATAAAGGACATAAGCACATCTTAAGTGCCCTTGATGAACAATAAGGAACTTCAATGCCGTCTTAAGCATATTTAGCCATAAATTTCCACTTATCCCCCAGCTTCTGAAGAACTAGTCATAATTAACCACATTTTTCTAGGTTCCTATATTATTATTATTTTTCATTGTCATGCTATTCAGTAGACCAGATACACTACATGAAAAATTGTTTAAATACAACGAATTTCTCCTCCTCAAATCCAAAATAATGGATTTATATATAATAACATTTTGAGGATTGCTAAAATATAAGTGACCTTAGTGACTTCATGGCATCACAGAAGTTATTCCAGGTGTACTCATCAAACTTTCTCCCCAGCCTCCCCACAACTTGCTACTATGCTAGGGTTTACCTATGATTGGTCTGTATTAAAATTTAGTAACATCTCTTTGTATTTATTTGCAATAGATAACAGTCAGCTAACTACAGCAAGTCTGCAATGGATATTTGCACATGTTTAAAGACTTTGTCCACAATTACCACCCATCGTTTTTTGTGTATTCACAAAGCCAAGTGGATCCTAGTGCACTTATTAGGGGAAATATGAACATAATGCATGTGGTTGGTGTGAGCTGGCTCTTTCTTGAACTTAATTCATTCAATGATACCCATGTTACCACATGATAAAACTTAGTGATCAGCTATAATGTCAGATGGTGGGTATTAAATTTCCGAATATAATAAAAAAATTATTCTGCAAACACAAGTAGTGCTTTAAAAGCATATCTTGCTTGTAAAAGTGCTCTTAAAAGCAGAAACTATGTTCACTAAATGGAATACGAACATGATGAAAACAGACAAGTACTTTGGAATTAGAAGAAAGATTTACATCTGAGAGCAGTGGTAGTGACAACACACTGCCCTCAGCCAGTCCTACTTGTCCAGAGATCTCCAGCTTGGATATTTGGGAAGTATTACAGAATGCCCTGAAGGAACCTGCTCTGCTTCTTTACAAAATGCTGGCATCTATAACCCACAAACTAGAGGCTTATAACCAGAGGATAACACACGTTGGACTTACTGTTAACTGGCCATGAGGCTCTGCATCAGAAAATTAAAAAAAAAAAAAAAAATAATAATAATTTTGCAAGAGACATGACTTCCAGAGACATCTCCAGTTGATGTGACAATGCCTGTTTCCCAGGAAACAAACACAGAATCCCTTCTTCTGAAGGAAAATACACTTTGTCTGAAGATTTCCTCCATCCCTCAATGCCTTATCCAATCCTCTGTCTCTGAAAGGAGGACTAAGGCAATGAAAAGAGCAGGTGACATCATTTCCACAAAAGCTGTAGCTTGGTAGTTTATCACCTTAAAGTAAGGTTTTATTTGCCCCAAAGCTGCCAGCTTTCATGATAAAAAAACTTGACAGCAGAAGTGTAAAGTGTAGCAACAGAACTAGAAAAGAATCAGCAATAAAAAAGTGCAAGGAAGAAACTCTGCAAGTGCTTTAGGTGAATATTCTGGATTTCCTACCTGCAGGACAGTAAAAAGTCAGGATTTACATGCAAAAAAAAAAAAAATCTGTAAAAGATTAAATATTTTCAATGACCAGTGTGCAAAAAAATTTACTGCATTGATATTATGAAATTCTTAAGAGTTGTAGGAAATTACATTCAACCACCAAATGCAGTTGAAAAAAAAAATGTGTGAAACAAATTTTGTTCATATTTTAGGGTACATGTCAGTATAATTGTAGCAAATTATTATTCATTCTTAAATAAAATCTACTGCTGAATTAAGAGGTTTGCTTTTTGAAGTTAGCAAGGAGTAAAAAAAAAAAAAAAAAAGGATTATTTAATTCTGATCTCTTTCCTTTCTTTCATGCATTCACTGTCCTCGCTCACAGCACAATGAGATTTTACTAAGATGAAATTTCACTGAAAAAAAGTTGTAGGCAGCTTTAGTTTAAAAGAAAGTAAATGAAACTTGCTAAACTGGATAGTCTTTTTTCTGGGCTATGAATTCAAAGAGCTAGGTAAAGAAACTACTGCCAAATGCCTTGCTGGCTCCTATGTTTTAAAAGCATAATGTTTCAGAAACCAATTTTTAAAGTGAAAGGACTTCTATTAATTTTGTGCCATTTCTCATCTCCTTCATTATTTTTCCACCTGTTATCTAATGTATTGTAGAAAGCATTGCAGATGTAAGCAGTTTTAGGTTTTGCCCTAACCATGCCTCATTCACTCATGATGATTCAGCAATTTACAGAAAACAAAGCACAGGGGAAATTCTGGTTTACATAAAAATCTTAGAAATATCAGCTTTCTCTCTGGTACTGCCACACATTCACATTCACAGTTATTTTTCCATTCAATTTGTAGAAACACAAGTCTTGCTCCTACTGGCCAGAATAAACCATTTCCCACAAGAGGTCACCTCTTCCCACAGCTTCCAGGCTGATTTTGTGAGAAGTGGTACAATGTCAGCAGACCAGATACAAAATTCACTTTGCCCTCTTTTAATCCTCAAACTTACTCAAGATCTTCACTGATTTCCTTGTCACCTTGCTACTGCATGTATTAGAGCAGAAAGGCAAAAAAATCACCATCAAGAAGATTACATTATAGGGTGCAATGAGAAAAGTGTAAGAATTCCTTTTAAGTGACATAACAGGCAATTATTAGGAAGAAGGAACACGGAAAACTGTGTTATTCCCAAGCACATACTGTTCAGTAATAGAAGTGCTGATGTTTCACTATGTCATGTGAAGTCATCACAAATCACTGTACCGAGTAATGACACAAGAAACAATGGGTTCACATCATTTTCGTGATTGCCGAATATGCTGCTCTGAGGCTGCTCTGAACCCAGGAAGGAACCAAGCGGGTATCATACAATAAAGCTGCCAAGCCAACAAATAAACAACTAGCAAAACCTTCTAGAGCAAATCTGGCGAGTTATGCAAATTCAGCACAGATACCAATACAGGAGCAAAGAAACGTTGCTTTTTACCCCACAACGCACATTATTTATTAATTGTATATTTGCAGACGTTAATAGGTTTTGTGCTTAAGTAACTTACCTTACGAAATTACACAGAGATATTCTAGTAGCATGCTCTGTTATTTACTTCTAGCAGATAAAAGCTACTTCACACAGTTCAAAGATGATGACAGGTTTAATTACACAGTCAAATGCTAATACAACTGAACCCTACCTTTGTTCAGCAGTCCATTGCAAATTATTTTGGAACAAAACATGGGCTGTTGCTTCATACAAATCAGTCCTACATTTTTATTAGCCCTTGCAATATAAAACACACAAACCTGTCCTGCTTTGTGGGAATAATTCACAGATGAAGCAAAACAATAAGTCACAATTCCAGTATTTTTCCCAACCTTTCCACATATGTTAGTTCCAAGTAAGCACAGAATTTTGCAAAGGCATATACAACCCATAGTACAGTCCATGAATTGCTGCACTTGGAAATGGGGTTTTCTTGTGCATAGTGCAAACACTTCACTCATTCAACATGAGATATAATGAAAAACTACTGATGATGACGCCTTGGAAGATAATCTCATAAAGCAGAGCCTTTGCTTACTTTTAATTTACAGCGGAATTTAATCTCAAAAATTATTAGATCATTAACCTGGACATTGAGCGTAACAGCTGTCTTCTGTGATAATCAGACTTCTAAACAAGAAATACCATTCTCATAAATAAACTGTACCGTACATGTTTAACAGTTACTTCAGTGACCTTCAAAAAGCATCATTTGTGTGCACATGATAAACTGAAAGGGTCAAGTCATAATGTTCTTTAGTCACGGTCATGTGTCGCTTCGGCTTCCAGGCGTCTCATCAACAAAAAGTTAATTTGTCAAAAAAACACTGCCCATATTTCATAAATACTAGTTTTGAGGAAACTGACTGTGGAAGGTCTGCCAAGCTCCGATTTCTACTTGACTTACAAAAGGGATCTCTAACAAGGTCTCTGTTCAAAGTGCGGAGAGGGGTGGTTACTCAGACATTCAGCTGCAATATAGTTCTAACTTCTAGCAAGAAACATTCAATATCGGTGTCTATTTCAGTTAATGTTCAGTTTAAAAAAACTGAAATCTCAAAGTCTAGTAACATGGGAATATCATTCCCTTATGCTCTTCCCTACGTAGCTCTCTTAGTCGAGAGCTACTTTCGATGATAGTGAAAGATCTGCCAGATTTGAAAAGCCTCAAGTTTCAGGCAACCCCCAAAAATAACTGCACCTTGAAACAAAGAGCTAGACAGTCAATCTGCTATTTTCTGACTACAAATGGATGCAGGTACACATGATGTAGGGATACTTTTAAGATGGAAAAAAAACCCTGCCACAATACAAACGTTGAAGCATGACTGAAGCCCTCTGGCACAAATTTCAGCACTCTTTAATTACTAATTTTTTCGTTATCATAGATAAAAGCAGAAAAATGAACTGCAGGAAAACACACTCTACCATTAGCAAAATTATTGTGCTAAAAATAATGATAACAAAATTTTACCTTAAATGAAGATAACATTAAATTTATTATCTATAAATTATTTATCTATATTAACATTTATTTATTAACATATTAATATATTAACATATTAATCTATATTAACATTTATTATTTATTATCTATATTAACATTAAATAATTATCTAAGTAACATTAGACTTTTTGTTTATTTGGTTAGAACAAATGCATTTGTGGATAACCATACTGCACCTTTAATATATTAAGAAATCAATCTTTACGCATTTTCAGAGCTCCTACTAATAGCACTGGTATTACTCATAAGCCTGAACTATGAACAGCAGCACATGTTATAGTCCTGCCATGTAAGCATAAAATGATTTGTGCTGCTCAGTGTTTCTTTGTTTTATTGTTTTATTTTAAGGAAATGAGCAACACACCTCTTACACAGAAAAGCACTCACATCCAACACACTTCAGTAACATACCTACATTATTCCTCACAGATTATTAAAATATCTGTCTAAGGACTCATGTTCTGCATATCCCTCTGCAGACAAGAAACAACTCATGGCACAAAATATTAAGCAAAGTGTGAGGTCTGAAGAAAGAGTCTGAAAGTCCTACGTACATCATATTACAACCATTATTTATGTGACATGGTACATAGAAGCAGAGAGTACAATACAGTACAACTCTACCCATAGTGCAGCAAAGTCGACTACTACCTGTCATGACATTGAGAAAGTTATAACCCAGTAACCTTGTTTTTTCCCGTCAGGGACCATCATTTGCTTCTATGATTTACTTTTGTACATACAGCCACAAACATTTTTGTTTGAGGCATACAACTCACTCTGATGATAGGAAAACATGCAACCTACTACAAAATACTTTTCCTAAAGCTGCCAAGGAAATCAATTAAAACCAAAATAACCTTTGTTCCATCTCTGCTTGACTTCAGTTATGATCTTTAAACAGACATATGCTTGCTATGGGTTGAACCTGAATTAGCAGACTAAAGCGAAATGAGTTTGGGAATATATTTGTTCTGTGTAACGTATTTGTTTCAATTTATTTTGCAACCACCTTACATTCATCAAAAGCTACCATACCCCCAGCAAGTATAACCTTTCTAGTCGACCGTGAAATACGGAAAATCACTGATTATGCTGAAAACCATCAAAATGCAAATGGAATGAGAAAGAATCTGAATCAACATCATCACATAAGCAAAACATAAAATGAAAACACTTCTAACAACACAGATGGTATACCTTTAGCTATTTGCCAGATGCTCACGCTAGAGATGACACCAAGCGCTCTGAGGTCACCAGAAGCCTTTGTCTTAAGTTCAAAAAATTTGTTGTCTGAATTTAAAAAATGTTTAGACTCACATATATAGACTCTACTGCACATTGCTGCAATTCTCTCATCAAAAAATGGCAAAAAGGTATACAGATTTTAATGCTTACCATTATCACCTTTGAGACTGCCATTGCTGAGCTGTTTTAACCTCTTCTGATGGGACTTGCCATTGTAGTGGATTTGTGCCTGAGCAGCAGAGTTCAGCTGAATGTTACAAACATTACACAAAGTGAAATTTGTGTGTTTCTTTTCTCTCTCCTTCTTTTCTTCAGTGCCATCAGGTGCTAACTCTTTCTCACCCTCCCTGTCTGGGACGGATGTGAAATCTGAATTGTACGATTGGTTATCAGCTGGCAAATCAGGGCTCCAGGGCTTCTTCATATTTTCTGTGGGGAAAAAACATAAGAGCAATAAGTGATGAGCAACATGAAACAATATACACAAGATTTCTACATCTGCAAACAAAAACATGTGAGACAAACAGCCTTGTAGACAGTTGACAAGAAGGGGAAGGAGGTGCTACAAGCACTGGAGCAGAGATTCCTCTGCCGCTCACGGTGAAGCCTACGATGACACAGGTCTGCCTGCAGCACGCGGAATACCTCAATGAGCAGATAGCCAACCTGCAGCCCAAGGAAAACCCCACACCAGAGCAGCCAGACATGCCATAAAGGAAGCTGCAGCCCATGGAAAGCCCATATTTTGAGGGGAAACGAAAAAAGAAAAAAAAGGGGCTGGGGGGTAGTTAGTCAGGGTTTCCTGTATTTACATATTCTGGTGTGCTGCAATTGCTAGAAGGAAAAATAGCCCCCTTATATTTTATTCAGCTAAACTTAAATGCATAGTCTCCATTCCCAAGTTTATTAATTAGGTATTTAGCAACATCTAGTCACCCCCTCTCCAATTCTCATGAATGCTTTCAAGCCCATCTAACCACTTCATAACTTGTCTGGTTCAAAATAGTTCAAAGACAAACAATAAACATGTTCTATTAGTTTCTTATCTTAACCTAGGATTATAATTCAAGGGTAGTTAGTTTATATTCAGCTAATACCAAACTGTAACAACTACAAGAAATGAGAAGATAATCTCATCTGCAAAACTTCAAGTGAAGGCAATGTAAACATGAGTTTCTGTGATTAAAGGTGAGCAGAAATGGAACAGGTGAAGTGCTCTGTGCACTGCAAGCCTAATTTGCTATTCACGGAGTGCAAAATCTTATACCAACTTAGCATCTTGATGAGACCTTTATATAGCATATAAAACTTTAAATTGCTTGTTCTCCTAGACTCAGTGAATAAATGAAGGTCTAGCCAAAGAATATAATCAGTACATTGACTGACAAAATTACTACAGACTGAAATATGGTGATACTATTTGATCTCTACCTGACAAATCAGTCAACCTAGAGACAAAAATGATGATTGCAGCAACACAAGAAAATGGGCTACAGGCTCATTTGATCCCAGATCCAGACACGGTTCAGTATCTAAAAATAAATTGAAACAGGCCTTCAGATTTAGGTCTGATTATACCAAAATACTGCAAATCACTTGAGAGAGCTTCAAATATTGTGAATTTCATCAGCAAAACATCTTGCCAGTCATCCCAAGGATTTAAACACATTTACTGCTTTCCAATCAAATCGTAAACATCACTTTATCTAACGATGCAAATCTAACACCTATCAATATTCAAAACGGTCCCAATCTCAGTTTTCAGATTTATCTGCTATCTAACTAGCATTGTGTTCTTTTATGGTAACAAATCTTATTTCTTTTAAGCAAGCAGAGACCCAATTCTGAAAAAGCTCCACACTTGCTGTACATTAAAACCTCACTCAACCAGTTCAGTCAGTATTACTATTTCAACTCTTAGTAGTCAATTCTTACCTAGGATTTTAACTGCCTAACTGCCTAACAAGAGATGAGAAAGCAAGCTAAAGAACTCATTCCAAAGTAAAATTAGAGAGAAAAAAAAAAAAAGAAAAGCAGCATAAAAGTAGTTATTTCATAAAATCAAACCTATTATACCAACAGATGATAGGAACTTTTATAGACAAATTACAACTCTCCCATAAGACATTATGAGACTGGAAGCTTAGGGGAAAACTTGAGGTTTTTCTATAGTAGATCTGTAGCATATTTCTCCTAAAGGAAGGAGGCGGTTTCCCCTGAGGAAGCAGCAGAGTTTGCTGGAGATATTGTTCATTCCAAAGAGGTATATTCATCTGTCTAAAATATTTTTAAGTTTAGATATTCAGTCTTTAATCAAGGCATTACAAGGATTACATTCTAACATGATAGCACTAGTTTTACTGAATTGCTCTGGATGACAGAAACTTTTCAGAAATCCCAGGTCATAGACATCTGTACATTAATATATTTATACTTCTGCATTGAATGTATTCTCCACTAGAGAGCAGTATAAATTTAAAATTACAAGTAAAATATACCTCTAGACCTATAGTGCTAGTCATATAGGCACAGGATTACTATAATACAAGGTGTCTTCTAACTAAGGTGTAAAACTCTAAGCAAATGTAATCTAGTAAATTAAACAAATCTTATACACTATGTGTACACACATATAATTTGTTTTGAAACATTTAAACAGATAAGCTGGCAGCCTAATAAAGTATACTAGCATGTTACTGCATCCCTCCAGTATACAAGTCAACACAGAATACTAATATATGAGATTCTTATTTTTGGCATACAGAACACTTCTGTCTTGCACCTTGTTCCAGAAAAAGCAATTATAAAATGCACAGTCAACAGAGACACAGAAAAGTAATAAGGGAAATTCCACCTTGGAAACAAAAAAAAATGAGCATCTATGATTCGATTTCTCTTTCATTAGAAAGCTGTGATGGCCTTAGAGCTGCAATACATTTTTGCCTTCTGACATGCCTCTCAAATCTGGAGAAAGAAGGGGATAATTCTTCACTACGGGCAAATCACACCTGATCAATTTGGTGGCCTTTCTATGATGGGGCTACAGACCTGATGGATGGGGCAAAGCAGCTGATGTCATCTACCTGGACTTGTGCAAAGAATTCGACACTGTCCCAAATGATATCCTTGTCTCTAAATTGGAGAGACATTAATTTGATAGACGGACCACTCAGTGGACAAAAAACTGGCTGGATGGCTGCATGCAAAGAGTTGTGGTCAATGGTTCAATGTCCAGCTGGAGACTAGTAATGAGTGGTGTCCCTCAAGCACCAGTGTTGGGACAGATCCCATTCAACGTCTTTGCGGTGACATGGACAGTGGGATTAAGTGCACCCTCAGCAAGTTTGCCAATGACAAACTTTGTTCGGTATCAACTTGGTTCGGTTGATACGCTGGAGGGAAGGAATGCCATCCAGAGGAACCCTGACAGGCTTGTAAGGTGGGCTGATGCCAACCTTATGAAGTTTAACCATGCCAAGTACAAGGTCCTACACCTGGATCGGAGCAATCCCGGGCACAGCTACAGGTTGGGTGGAGAAGAGATTCAGAACAGCCCTGCAGAGAAGGACTTAGGGGTGTTGGTCAATGAGAAACTTAACATGAGCTGGCTTCAGTGTGCGCTCACAGCCCAGAAAGCCAACCATATCCTGGGCTGTATCAAAAGGAGCGTGACCAGCAGGTCGAAGGAGGTGATCCTGCCCCTCTACTCTGCTCTTGTGAGACCTCGCGTGGAGTATTGTGTGCAGTTCTGGTGTCTGCAGCATAAGAAGGACATGAAACTGTTGGAACAAATTCAGAGGAGGGCCATGAGGATGATCAGGGGGCTGGAGCACCTCCTGTATGAAGACAAGCTGAGAAAGTTGGGCCTGCTCAGCCTGGAGAAGGCTGTGTGGAGACCTCATAGCAGCCTTCCAGTATCTGAAGGGGGCCTATAAGGATTCTGGGAAGGGACTCTTCATTAGGGACTGTAGTGGTAGGACAAGGGGTAATGGGTTAAAACTTAAGCAGGGGAAGTTTAGATTAGATATAAGGAAGAAGTTCTTTACTGTGAGGTGGTGAGGAATGGGTTGCCCAAGGAAGTTGTGAATGCTCCATCCCCGTCAGTGTTCAAGGCCAGGTTGGACAGAGCCTTGGGTGACATGGTTTAGTGGGAGCTGTCCCTGCCCGTGGCAGGGGGTTGGAACTAGATGATCTTAAGGTCCTTTCCAACCCTAAGTATTCTATGATTCTACGATTCTGTATTTTTAAAGCAGCTTTTTAAATTAAAAGGGAGAAGAATGTAGATCACACTGCCTCATTTTCTACCAACTCCTGCTGAGCAATGTGTGAGAACGCACTCACACTTTGTCAAACCATCCTTTTATTTAGAGCTCTTCCTTGTCAACAAGTATTGAGTCTGCAGATCAAATAAACATATTAGCTTCCTCCTCCAGAATTCCTTAAACAAAACAAGTGGACTTCATCGTGCATACTCTGAGACAAACATCTTCAGCTCTCTTTTAGAGAAGGGAGAACTAAATGTTTCAGGTGTGTCTGTCTGACAATTTTTAGGCATCCAAGTATGCAATAACATTTTATAATGGCAGTAAATGAGACACTGAGATCATAGTACTCTAAGCCAAATACGAAAATTTAGAGGAATTTATTTAAAAACAATCCAATTTCGAATTAACTATATAGAAGCTAGTCACACCTCAGCATCAGATCTTCAGCTTGAACTGGCTCACCATATCTACCATTAACTTCCAAAGAATGAGAATTTTACTTCAGCATACATGTAGTTGTGTTCCTGCCCAAATTCAGCATATTCTTGCTCATAGGCTGTATATTCCTTTAAAAAACAAAACAAAACTTTAAGTTTGAAGAGACCACAATAGAACTATTTCCTTCTTTGAAAAAGAGGGTGAAAATGTTCCTCTGTAATACTACATTTATCTCATCCTCCCTGGCCCTCTGAAATGCCAGTCTGTGATTGCTAATGGAAGGATTCAAAAATGTAAGAGCCATAGACCAAGAGATCTGGCTTTTATTTTTCTTCCACAAGCTCTTACAGAAGTTTGCAGCACCCGTCTCTTGTTTCATGCCTTTCCTCATCTGCCAATGATGATAATTCTGTCATCTCTGCTTCTCTGTCATTAGCAATTACACACTACACTGTGTACTAAGAACACCATTTCTTAATTAACCTGCAAAACCACTGGACTGTTTTTTTCCCTCTCAAACAAAATTCTTCACATCAGCCATTTATTTAATTCAGTATGGTTATTTAAAGCATGGAATAAGGAATACATGCATTACTTCAATTTTGGCCTTCCCTCCCAGGAAATTTTCTCCTTTGTCCCCCGTTGCCAATATATTTACTGACATTTTAGTTGGTTTAGTCAACAAATGAATTTTAAGTCTTCCAAATGCTAAGCCCTCTTTATATTCCCTTGGGGTATTAAGACTACCACAAAAGTGTGGCAAAGGAAGTGAGCTTCCCCTGATACTTATCATACATTTAGGCACTAGCCAGCCAGGCGTGCTGGTATATACAGCAGTGCACCACTGACATCTGCTGGGTGACTTTTCATTCAAGGCAGCCTGGATTTCAGGGTGATCATCCCTGAGGATGACCACAGACAGAGGTCATTGCAGCCACATGCACAGCACACACCACAGGACTTTGCTCTGCAGTTGTATTGTGTGCACAGCTTGAAGAGTTTGACTCAGTACCTGTGAGGTCTTTGAAGAATTTCTGTAAGAAAATACTACTTCCTTTTAGAGCCCACACTTGGTCTACCTGCAGTTTTACTGTTGGTACATGACTGCCTATGTCAACATTACTCTGGGAACTGAGCCAGTATTTGCTTCAAGATAAGGCGCCCAACCTCTAGTAACACTCCTGATCACATAAACTGCCTAGAATGCTCTTGACTACAACTCCTATCCTAAGTGTCTTTACAGAAGGACCTTGCAAGTGATGCTAACACTTCAGCCATCTTGTTCATACCCCACTGCCTCACATTTATCCATAGTTACTACTGGGCAGTCATAGCATTCAGCACGCACTGTTGCAACAAGCAAATACCTGCAAGATTAAAGACCACGTAATCATAAACTTACTACCAAAACCAGTAAGGAGAAGGCGGGGAGGGCAAAAAAAGACAACACGTTTAGCCAACCACCACTACCCAAAGACTAGCACCATTAACCAGTCATGGTACTACCATCTACTGCTGTCTGATGAGAGGGTAGTTGGCATGGGAAAAAAACCAAAGCAAAATAATCAAACAAAACATCACTGGTCCCATCTATCTAGCATGAGACACAACAGATCAAGTAGCCAATTGAGAGCCCCTGACACTGGGACAAACTCACTGTCCACACATGAAATGGCCAAATAGTAAGCTGCTAATACTGAGTTGCAGTTAGCTATCTGAAAGCTGTTATCAGCCACTTTCCCTCATCCTGCCTTCCCCAGACTAAAGGTAAGCACAAAACAGATCACCAGGGAAGAGGTATTACGTATTATGTCGTCATAAGACTGCAGTACAAGTTGGACCACAAAAGTATGTATGTTTCTGTCCAGACAAGAGAGATCCAGAGCTGTTAAATACTTCATCCATAGGTTTGGCAGTATATTAAAGAGGGATAGTTGCACATCTGCCTTTGACACAGTTTTGAAGAGGCACAAAGCAAAGGACTACAGTGTAAGAGCATGGTGGTGCACAAAAGCAAATCAAAATTCTGAGATCTCCTTAAGTTATCATACAAACTGCTTTCCAGCCATGGCACTCTCAGGGTGTTAATTTTGCTTGTTTAAGTTTAGCTTCAAGATGGAAATTCTCACCAAACCCAAAGTAGGCCTACCTAAAACAGAGACTCACAGTTCACATCTTTGCTTCTAACCATGCCAACCCAGCCTGAAACCTGGGTCTCACAGAGTCACAGATACACTGGCTGAAAGGGGCCCTGGAAAGTCTCAAGTCCAGCTTCTTATACCTGCAGACATACTGCTAACACCAGATTCAGTTAGCCTTGGTTTTGTGTAGCCAGGCCTTGAAAGCCTTCATGGATGGACATTTATACAGCTTTTTGGACAACCTGTTACTTCCGTGTACGAGGCAAATGTCAACACCGTAACTGTTCTCAAAACACAGCCTCTCCAATTACAAAGGTCAGTCATATCTAAATCATATATTCTAGCTGCTCAGGGGACTGGCTCCCATAGGGGAATGGGGTAAAAAGACAACATTTCCCTTTGGAGGTGTTTTCAACTACAGAATGGCCAGGCAGAACCTTTTAAGAGACAGAATATATCCCCTTCCAAAGCCTATCAATACATTCTCTAGTTAATTCTGCAAATGAAGCAATTTCACCTAGGTAGTTACTGACACTTTTCAAGGGGAAGAGTGGGGAAGGAGAGCAAAGAAAAACTGAAGAGGTAGAATCAAGCCCATGACTTAGCACAAGCTTGATGCATCAGCGTCAGGTGTTCAATACCAAAGTACACTTTGAAAAGAATCATCTAGTTAGAAGTTTTCCCCTCAAATGAGATATATAAAACTATCAAGGAAGACTTAAGTCAAGCTTCATTTTGCCCTTGATATGAGTATAGTATTGAAACAATACAGAACAGAGACCAGAAGAGAAAGCCAGCTTGGGAAAGTATCTAGCCACGCAGCCATGGAACATGCCACAGGAAAAGAAGGCAAAGCCTGCATCACTACACTTCTCATGCTACAAAACCAACCCAGTAAACTCTTCCCCTTTTCATACACACAACGCATAAGAGGGCACCAGACCACAGGAAGTAATGTACATTCTAACATCTTTTCTGGAGACTAGTCTCCCCCTGAAAAGAGAAAGACAATGAACCTGTGTTACAGGGGAAAGTCTTTCGAAACTCTGGCTATAAAGAGAGTCATAGGGTTTATTTCCTTGGCCTTGTGACCTGCCACATATCAGGCACCCCATTACAAGCTCTAGATCCCCATTTACAACAGTACAGAATTCTTAAAGCACTTCACGTGGCCAGGGGTAGGACAGGGGAATGCCACTTCTTCCAGCTCCCACATCTTGTTCAGTTTTCATAGCAACTGTGCTTCTACAACATGGAAAAGTTGACATTGCTTAGTGCAATGCTGCACTATGTATCAAGTCCGATAATATTTATGGCTAAATTAATAATTAATGAAGACAGGAAGTATGACATTCTGATCTCAAAAACTGCTTGGCTCCAGGTCTTTAAAGGTTCAACACCTTTGAACCATGCAGAGGACCAATTTATAGTCAGATAAAGCTGACATACAAGTAATTCTCACTGAACAACCTCACTTTTACTTTAGATTCAGTACCATGCACCAAGATCTACTATGTTGTTTTTTAATAAAATTATCTATAGTTTTATGCATACAATTGTTTGTGAGTTTAGATATAAAAATCAGTCACTTGCTCCTGTATCCTGGAAGAGATAAAGTTTTGTATCTAAGTAAATACCATATCTAACCAGCATCTACTAGGACAAAAATCACAGAATACATGTGCAAGTATCCAAGTATCCAAGTTTTAGTGTCCTCTTCAACCAAGCTTCCTCCCCTCTCAAGTTTTTCATTATATGTGCAAAAACTGTTCTATATAAAACATGAACGAGTTACATAGGGGGAGAAATACAGCATTTCCACTGGAATTTATGAATCTTTATCAGCAGTATAATTATGCTTACAACAGTAGCACAGTAACTATTTGAAAAAAGTTTACATATTACAAGAATCGTAAGTTTTCTTGGGGGCATGCACTAAAGTTTTTCTATACCCTATCTTTTAGAATTATTTTCAGGAATAGGGTACTACTTGCTTTTCTAATTCTCATTATTTTAAAGTTTAGCAATCTTCCACTCAAATCAGAATCACACTGACTCAAAAGACAGCATACTGGATATGAGTTACATTTTCCAAGGCAGGTTACTACAGCATAACATTCAGTAGGTCAAGTGTAGCATAAAGCTGTTCATCAGTGCTTCTTCAGAACATAAGGTTGTTCCATTAGAGCAGACACTGGTTAATAATGCCACTGGTACACCTAGTTCAGTCTAACATGCGGTCGTTTCATGTGTCAGGGCACTGATGGCATGTGTCCGTCAACAGGTAGATAGGTGGTAAATCCATTACACCATGTTAGGCCTTAGTAAACACACTCTCCCCTTCTTTCTGTATCTGGTTTACTGATATTGTGGCCACCCAACACATATTTCCTCTTGTTTCAGTAGATCCAAATCCCATGCTTCAATCTCAAGTATTTTTACCCATGACAAGTGTTTTGAATAAATTTACAGATATATTTCAGATTTTCCATACAGATACATGGAGGCTCTCCTGATGATTGTAGGTCCATCCCAGACTCACTCCAGTCCTCTTGCAGGACTACACACCACTGCTACATACCTACTGTTCTGAGAGAGTTGAACTCCTTAGGTTAATGAATCCTGAGGAGTTTTGAATTTATATAAAGCGCAATGAGTTACAAGTCAATGTGATAAAAGTCAATGACACAGAATATTTAATACTTAAGTACCATTTCCGTCAAAGAAGTATCACCTCCTTTTAGAAGTGAATGTTGTTTTCTAGTCAAATCTCACTTTTGTTTCATAAAGGGAAGATACAAATAGTCATCTCCACACTTCAGTTTCTCCTTAATATGTAGAGGATCTCCATACACTGAAAGTTCATGGACTGCAGTCTGGGGTGGTATAAATACTTTTCAATACAAAACCAAAATAACCCACAAAAACCTTAAGCCTTAAAGCCTTCCTTAACATACTAGCTATTTGAAGGAAAAAAAGACAGCAAATCCAAGCAAGCCCAGAGAAGTAGCCACCAGCTGGCTTTGTCAGACTGCTTCAACAGGCATTCCCCTGCCATTCTCTCCTCCAAGCCATCATAACCTACTCAAGCTCCAGCTCTTACACAAGTATCATATTAATAACTCAAAGGGATTTACTGCAGGTTGTGTGCTATGAAATCAGTGCAAAGAAGTTCAAATTTGACTGTATTTTGATAGATAAAATGATTAAAATACTGGTTGATGAAACTGCATAGTATTTGCATCATGAAACCTGCCTTATCCAGAAACGATGCTTTTTAACTAGGATGGTATCACAGCCAAGATACACAAGCTAACCATAAGTTAAGAACACCTTATATAAAAGGCAAAACTTGCCTTGAACTCCTATAGGATAGCAAATGCAGCCATGGGCCAGTACACACTCAAATAGCACTCTTCCCTCTTACACACAACACTTTACGCTTCACTTTTCCAAACTGAAACACTTGGAAGGCTGAAGTCCTAATTTTCCTATTAAAAAAGAACAGAATGGAAGTGAGTGCAGTCTTTAGTACTGTAGACTGCAGAACTGCCCCCTCCACAGTGACCCAGAACCTCATCCTCACTGCCACTATTACAGTAATTCTGAAAAAAAAACCAAAAGTGTCTGTCATCTAGGTGGAGCAACAGAAATTGTTGGTTTGACTAACACCTACTTAGAAAGAGAGGCGTGGGGAAATAGAAGATTTTAAAAATGGTCTCATGGGCGTAAACCAGCTCTATTTCCAGGACCATTCTCAAGAGGGTGAACAGGACCAATGAGACACTGTCCCTTCTAACATAAGGAGTACGGGCCAAACAAAGCAGTCGAGGAGCCAGGTTCAAAACAAACAAAAGCAAATAGCTCTTCACCCAGTGAACAGTAAACCTGCAGAACACAAAGTCCTTTGGCAAGGAGGATGCAAAAGGATTCACACAGGTTCAAGGGAAGATTAAGAGAAATTCTTGGAAGAAATTTAGAGTTACTGAATACATAAACAACTTCAAGGCACTGAAGGTTGAGGAACAGGAGCAGACAGACAAGACTTGAACTTGTAGCTCTGTCATGCAACAAAAACTTGTGGCTTTAGCAATAGTGCCACAGGCAACAGAGAAAAGGGCTGGAGGACTGTTGATCTGAATCAATGTGACTATTCTCATGTTGACACCCTCAGATTTGTTCCTTCTAAAGACGACTCCCAGCCTTTACTATAGCTGATCATCTTTAGCAACTTGTTCTTCTAGGACCCAAAAAATACTAGTTAAGAATTAAAAAAAATCTAGTTATAGAATACCCGTAACTGTAGCAGGGCTTCTCAACAATCCATAGTAACCTACTTCCACTTTGAAGGAGTCCTTGTTGTCTTTCTACGTACAAACTTTTCTGTTCATGTATTTTAAGCTTAGCCTATAGATAAACTAATAATGGTAAATATTGTTTCAAGAATTTGGATTTAAACTTAAACTTCTAAATCATTAAGAATTAAAGTGCTCTTCAGAAGTGTCATTGAGAGATATGGGAAGACAGTTCTGATCTTAACAGGACCTGTATTTCAAAGTTAAAGTCTTCTTCAAAGATTAAAATCTACACTCCCTTAGATAGTAAGAGATGACTGTTTATCCATAATCACAGAAATCCCACAGTTTCATTACAATCCCAGTCATTTCAAGCCAGGTGACCTACCGAATATTTTCCAGTGCACTTGTTAGCTGCTGTTGTGCAATATCATAAAGTTTCACCTTGAAGCCTCCAGCAGCAAACACCATGGCCCAGCTGCGACCAATGAGCCCACTGAAAAGACAATAAATATCAGACAATTAATAAAGAAGCATTTATTTTGAAGAATGAGGTCTTACAAACATTGCAAGAGGAAGAACAGAGCTTGGACTCTTCAATATCTGATTAAAAGATTGGTTACATGCTGATAAGAAACAACTAACAGAGAAATATCCTTTGCTAGCTGTGTAGCAGCTTCTCTGAGAGCTGGGAGAAAGATAATGGGGAATAAAAAAATTCAAATAGAAAAAGGACAGCTGAATTCAAATAGTAGGAACTACTACTTTGGGACACTGGACTCGAGTATCAACACTTTTGGCAGCTACAAACTTAACTTGGAATTAGTGCATAAAATTACACTAAAGAGATTTAAAAAAAAAACCCAAAACTAATTTGTTCAGTTCATAGTGTAAAGACAGACAGCAGCCTAGTGGTCCAAGAGTTCAGGTTCCTGCTTCAGAGCTGATCAGAAAAAACTGAGACCCAGCTACTGAAGTTGTGGGTGCTCAGCAACTCAGGAAGCATGTGAATTATCATAAGCATGTGAAAAAGGGAGGGAAGAAAAAAGGCAAACAACTAAACATGGGTTTGATACTACTTTTCCACCTACCCTCCTCTAGCACTCCATTTATTTTTAGATGAAGAACTCTTACAATGCTGGAAGCAGACAGGAACAACCTGCTTACATCCCCACGCCTTTTGACAAATCCCATTACTGAGAAACACAGAGAAGAAACTTGTAGCGACTGACAATTTTATCATGTCTCTCAAAGCAATGCAGGTTTTAACTTAGATTTATAGCAGGTTTAGTCTCTTCAAACTGAAGCACTGAGGCACAGTGTCATAAGCTTAAATAACCTGAGATCACAAAAAAAAAAAAAAAAATCCCTAACAAGAGACAAGAGCAGAACTCCATACCAACAGTGGGGGTTTAATAATTACATGCATTTCTTGTCATTTCCGAAATCATTGTATTTGCAGTATTAAACTTAAGCAACCTCTGGCAACTGGAAAATGCAATGCCACTAGGGCATTGATAAAGGATTAAAAGGGGAGTAAAAGTCAGAGATAAAGCAGTAGGGCAGATGAGAGAAGAGAAAACAGGAACACATTCAGCCTTTGGTTTGCATATTAGAAAGAACAAAACAGGAAGTTTTAGGAAACAGCAGGAATCAGTGGAAATAATTGGAACAGAAAAAAAAAAGGAACTTTGCATTTAGTGTTAAGTGGGCAGGAAGTTCTCACTTGATACTTCTCATTTAAAAGAAGAAACACGATCTCACTTTACTAAGCTCACACCTCAGCAGTTCTCAGGCAAGCTACAAACAAACATGCTTATGGAAAAGGTGAAGTATTGTCAAGGTTTGTGAGCTACTGTAGCGTTCTAGCTAACAAGTATTTCTCAAATAAAAGTATTTGGATCACTTAAACCTTAACAAGCATATCTGAGTTACCACTGTCTTTATAAATTAGCATCATCTCTCAAATTGCACTTTTAAATTAAGTTTCCCTAAAATGATAAAGTCTGATTAAAAAAATATTTCTAAAATTCTATTTCTTTTTTAATTTAATAATTTTTCTCTTGAGCTACAGAGCAAGTCAATGATACATGTCAGGCCTGCACTGTTACTCCAGTGTACAGCAACACTACAACCTGGCACTAGTACATCTGACCCCAAGACAGTGGTTTTTGACACCTTAAACACTGTAATTTTGGGTCCACTGATGAAGTACTAACAATCAGATCTGTTCACACAACTTCTGCAGGTGCTACCAGAAACAGTTGCTCTGCCTTCAGTGTGATTGTGCCACAGCAGGCACAGCAAGCGAGAGCCAAGCTCTCTCGACCCTTCGCACACCGACAGCGCTCCCCGGCTCCGCTGGTAATAGCCAGCTTTATCACCGTCACATGAGGGCACCGAGACATGTGTCCCGAGACCTCAACTGGTTTTGCTAATAAATGGAGATCATGCTTCTAGCACCAAGTTAACAGTGGGGGGTTGGGGGCAGTTACTGTCTGGCCCATGTTTTCTCTCCCCACCAGATTATTGATCAAATAAAGAACTTCGAGGTTAGCTCAAGAAGACAAACCAATGCATTCCTACACAAGTCAATAAAGTATAGTGCAGAAGTGACAAAGAGAAACTCGGGAGTTTTGACATAGTTGACAAACAGGATCTTAAAGCTATTCCTGGATTTCTGCACTCCCCTTGCACTTACACACACAAAACATTGCAATGAAAAAGGGCAGCAGTCTTTCAGATCTAAGGAATTACTTACTTTAAGCAGAAATGCTGTGGACGTTTGTTTGTTGGAGTTTGCTTTGTTTGGTTTTTAAGTGGCACAAAGCTGTCAGAGGCTTAACTAAAGGCACTCTTTCCATGGCTTCCGAACGCCAGCAGGAACCCGCACCTGGCCCACCCTCCTCGCACCAATCCCCGCACCAGCGCTGCTCTCCCCACATGCACTGCACACGCCGGACCCCACCGACGGCCCCGAGTTAGCACCTCGCCGACACACCCGACGCCTGCAGCGGCCGCGGCAGCGCCCTACTCACCACACTGAGGTGGCGAGCCCATCCCAGGCAGGCCGGACCTCGCCTGGACGGCGCCCCAGCTCCTTCACACGTCCCCGGGCATCCGTTCGCAAATCCCCCGGGGGCCAAGCCGGGTTGGCAACCCCTCCCCGGAGGACTGCACCTACCTGCGGAAGGGGAGAGGAAAGGAGAGGCTTTACCTGCCGATAATCGCAACTTGGCCGGCCTCCATGCCTGCGGGTCCGGGAGGTGCGGGGCCGACACGGCACCACGGGAGCCAGCGCTGCCTCACTGCGCGCGCGCCCGCCCCCACACACGGCTCCCGCCATGTCACAGCCGCCCCCATTGGCTCCTGCTACGAGTGCTCCGATTGGTTGCGCGCCGCGCTCTTCAACGGCCGCTCCTCGAGCCGCCCGGAGGCCTTCACTTTCCTGACGGGGAAAGAGCGCGCCCCGCCCGTGCCCCGCCTCACACACAGCGGCGGCTCCCACCCGGGCCGAGAACAGCGCAGCCCGTACCCCCCGCAGGCGAGGGTTATCTCCCTCACTGCTCCAACGCAGGACTTCTCACACCTCGACGTGCCGGGAGCGCTGCTTTCGTTCCGTGTAAGGGCCGGCCCTCCATGCTCACCCTCCAAGAGGTAGCAGGCGAGGGTGCTCACCTGCAAGACGAGCTGCCGAGGTCAGCTGCGCAGGGACAGAGGGCTGCCTGTTACACCCGCTCTGGAGTGGGTCAGGCCAAGTTTGGGTAAAGGCCAAGGTTTTACATGCCGTTAAAGTGGATAGACCCCTATCGCCCCATAATCAAAGGTGTTCCACTATCCCAATGAAACAAACACCTAGGAAAACTTGGGCCTTGGAATTAAGTCACCTGTGGAGACGAAAACACCCCGTCACACTTTGGCCAGAGACAGCACTAGAATACATCAAACGCTACTGCTCTCTGGTTTTTGACAAGCTCACATGAATTCCAACATAAAGTTCAAATTTCAGACTAATTCCACTTTTCACATTAAGCAAAGCTATCTTATCCTTAGAAATACCTTCTTGAATTCTGATTTTTTTTTTTTTGCTGTTCTTGTTTTTTGTACAAAAACTTTCTAAAATTAGGCAAAAGTGTGACATTACAATGACACTATAACTCTTTAAGCTGCTCTACATCTACTGTTCCTGCTGGAAGTGTTACTCACTTTTCTAATTTTGTGTGGTTCCTACTCATCTGCATATTGCTCTGTAATCATGCTGGATATTCCTGAAAAGAGACAAAAGTTAATATTTTAAATGCTTACTTGTTATCAAAAATTGTATTACTGTGCTCTTACTACAGCTGAGAAATACATGGCAAGATTTCTTGGGTTTCTGGCTTTCTGAAAATAATTAAGTTGAAAATTAACACATTTGTTCCCAGAATAAACATTTCATGCTTACTGATGAAATTCAGTAAACCTTCGCTTGTCTATCACCTCTCCTAGTTTCCAAGAAAACCATATAATAAAGGACCTAGCTGGTAACTTTGTACACCCATCCTCCTCGCTAGCACTTTGCTAATTTTGACAGAGATGTCAAAGTCTAAATTCCTAAAGACTCAATGGACAGCAGGTGGAAAACGAAACTAGTATCTCTATGGCTTCCCAACCTTATCACCACCCATGTAACCTGAGATCTGCCAGTAACTGGGAAATGCAGGCAAAGTGAATGTAACTGGGTCGCAGGAAGATTTAAGGAAGTGGGACAAGAGTGCCATGCCACTACTGCTGCTTCTGTAGGCTAGCGTAGAAGCGCTGTTTTATAATTTTATCAAGTAGCAATTTTGTTCCTTTGAAGACTAATTCAAAATGGCATAACTTGGCACATGTTACAAACACAAAGAGCTTTGTTTAGCCAAAGCATAACTGAAGCAATCAATGAATCCTTACTTTGTGTACTCAGGTATTTACTTAGAAAAAAAAGTTCCTAGAACATAAAACTAAAGTCTCCTGGGCTTGGAAACATGGTTTTCAGAACAAGTTCACCATCACTCCCATTTGGAAGTACATTTGGAAGAGTCAGTTATTTTAATAGTCTTTGATCTCCCCAGATGTGTACTCATACCTTAAGTAATAGGCTAATAGACAATTAGAATCAGCAGAATTAAAAGCTCAGTTAAACTGTTCAGGAGGTGTTACTACAGGGCTTTGAGACCTAATCACAGTTGTGATAATAGCAATTACAGGGCATTTAAGTCCTGTTGGTGAACAAAACAAGAGGTCTGCAGCAATGAAATCTGAACTATATTATTATCACCCGTATATTAGTGACAAAGCCGCATAGCTCTGCGGTAGTTATTTCATTAGGTAATGACAGCAGCCATTTTCCCCATTGTGATGAGCGGACACACTCATGAGTCCAAACTGAATAGATCAGAAGTTTGCAAGAAGAAAGTAAAATATAAAGAATGAAATTCTCATAAAAACTTAAGGGAAGAAAATATATCAAAAAAAAAAGCGCAAAGTTTCATTATTGTGTAACAGCGTAAGACTTGCTAGGCCCAGTACTTGCAACCTCCATGAATAAGGTAGAATGACTCTCCTTCCTCTTCCACAACTCTCATGGGAAGGCCACAAGGCACCCCAAGCTCAGAAACATCAACAACCTATAACCAACAAAATGGTGAAAAGTCCTGGACTCCATTAGAGACTGAAAAGTACGGTTTGTACTGGCAGCAGGAGAGGCCCTAGCAGAGCAAATATGCACTCACCAGCATATATATTCTTTCTTCTAAGTCCAACAGCAGTAGGAGCAGACCTTTATGTTGAGAGCTACAAAGTTGATTCCTCCATGTTTTTAGTCTCTTTCTATTGCGCATGCTCCTCCACTGCCCCACGTGAGGAGCTGAAATCTTCTACTGGCTGGGGAAAGGAGGTGGGCTTACTGCAGGGGAGGAGCAGGATAGTATAAAAGAGTCATGTAATAAACAAAGGGAAATGGCTAGCATTAATTGTGAGCCACAGGGAGGTGGAATATGAAGGAGACATGAATTCCCCCTTGCAGAAGATAAAGGAATTGCATGCTTCTAAAAACCAGTGTACCCTAGCCTGAGCTTTTGGCATGGGAAGAAAACAGAGGCATAGTTCACACTTGTTAAGCATTACATTGGTTTAATACGTTACTTGCTCACCAAAGCAACCAGAAAGTACATTTCTTTTGTAATGGACTATGGTACATTGCTTCTATGATCCTAATGGTTCAGAAAACATAATGCTTTAAAATGATAGCGTTAATAACTTTATTACTATTCTGTAGAGTTCTATCTAATGGTTTGCATACTGTAATTATAACTAGTGATTATGTTAAAATTATGCTATAATTAAGACTACAATTTTAATTACTGCTAGTAGTTTGTGCAGTTTATTTAGGTAGTCTTTCACTACTACAAATGTCTGATGCAAATGCTACCATTATTGCTAAAAAGCTGATTCTTAAAGAAGCTATCTGCAGAAATCAGAAAGTAAACAGTAGTAAAATGGATATTACAAAATCATGATTCAGCAAAACTAGATGAAGTTATATCCTTTAATAGTAAAAATACCTGTTAACAAGATAATTTTGCTTTTGCAAATGTCTTCTAAACCCCAAATACAATATAAACATTATTCATATGTATTATTCATAATGAGGTTCTTCCATTAACTTTGTTTTCAAATTGTACATAAATTGATTTATTTACTTGCTTTACTGCATACAGACTATAGATTAAATTGATGTTTAGAGCAGAACTATACTGAGTATTTTCTGCATTTAGCAGTGTTCTGAAGTAGTTTTTTTTAAAACTTTCAATGTAACTCTATAAAATATTTTGCGTAATTTTAATTCATCATTAAAAACCTAACCCTGAAAACATTCTGAAACTTGTACTTAAAATTGCATCAAGAGTACCTCTAGAAACTTTCTTTTCTAACTTGAATCCTTTTAATGTAATTTATATGTTTAGGCACACCAACTCAAAGATCACAAATATAAAACCGATTTTTAAATCTCCCAAAAGAGACAAAAGGTTTCTTTAAATTACTGTTTCTATCTTAGAAAACATTATTAACTTGGACAACTTTATGTTAAAAAGTGCTATAGAGGTGTGTTTTTAAAAGCACATAAATAACAAGCTAATATATAAATATTGTAATACCCATACTGTTCATACACTTGGTAACAGAAAGTAATATGCAATATGGCTCTGTTGATGAGATAAAAAAGTGCAGAGTATCAAGGCTCTAACATAAACCAGTCAGCAAAATAATAGAGTTGAAGTTTGAATTTTCAAGTATAGGAGGAGCATGATCTGAGGCTTTAATTTTTAAATTTGAATGGTCTTTAAAATAAACTTAGTAAACATTAAGTTCAGTTACCTCTCAACTCTTAAATTTTCAACTAAAAAAATAAAAGAAAATATTTTGAAAGCGTAAGTATTAGGAAGGCTTTAATTTTAAATGTGTTCCGTATTGCTTTCCCTTCAGTAATTTTTAGAGGTATGCTGACAGGATCTGTTACTTTCTCAGGGACTAGTTAAATGCAGCTTCACTGTGACAGTCAAGCTAACGGAAGGGTGACAGTAGAAAATGATGAACACCTGGTCAGTCCAGAATTCAATGCTAGAAAAATACTTTCTAGAGATTGTAATGGGAGAACTACTTTTTCAATTCAGAACATTTTCTAAAAACACCAATTCATGGCTGATCAGAACAGTTGAACTGCCAGAGCAAGGGTAAGGTACACACTAACAGAGATTATAACAGGCAGTTAGTGGCCAGTAACCCCTGAACCCAAGTTAGTAGGTCCTGGAACAGTTTGTCTGAGTCCTTATTTGCAGTGTTACTGATGGAAAAAACCCAAGATGCACCATGTATTGAAAGGCAAAGTGATTTGTACTGTTTAGGAGTATAGCTTCATGGTCTCCTTAATGTGCCATAAGTTTTCACTGCATTTACTGGATCAGATGCCTGATTTATTGAAAGGTAACTGCAGAAAAACTTGTTCAGATTTGCAGTTTGCTTCAACTGCACAAGCATCTAGCTTGATGCCAGCCAGAGGACTGAGAAGGTGGAAAAGAATGGGACTGCTTCATGTAATGACAGTGCTGGCTTAATCCAACTTAAAATGATCAGGAATTCACAGCATACAACATTGCTTGGGCTGTATACCGTGGGTTTGTTTGGTTTTTTTTGGCAGCTTTGCATTCCAGGTTGCCTTCTGAATTTAGCCAAAACCAGTAAAGACATTAACATCATATGGGTTTCTCCTTTTAGCATGATCTTGTTAGAAAATATCTTATAATCACAACCCATGAATAAGGTCCCACATTGCCACATAGGATCCTGAGATTATTGGGGTTTGTTAAATCTTCATGCATTAAGGTCTACTTATACTTCATAGCACCAGGAAAACAGACAGACATACAAACAAAAACCACCTAGAATTTTAGATTGACACAGCCTTTGGAAACAAATAGAGTCTGATGAGACACTCATGATGTTGCGAGGACATCAGAAGTAGTAGCTAGACTGAGAGGCCTAAGGAGCCAGGCCAGGGAGTCTTCCTAAGGTCCTGGCCCCTGGTACGCACTCCGGCCGTGTGGGCAACATGCAGCATTGCCAGGGGCTGGACCAGGCACTGGAGTTGACTGTCTCTGGCATCAGAATAGCCCATTATAGTGTTAGCTAGTTATCATTCTCCCAATTACCAGTATCTGGTCAGGGACAACTTCTAACAGCTGATTTGAATGTATACACCCAAGTCTGGAGGGTAAGAAAGTCTGATGAAATGAACATGGCAAGATTCCAGTGGTGCCTCGGCACCATTTCATTTACAAGATAGATGCACTGTCTCCTTATCATATCATATCTCCATATCATAGTGCCTTCTTTCCACTGCTCTAGATAATTGGGCTGAAACATCTAAATATGCTAAGCACCAGTATGCCCAAGTTGGCAACATTGACAAGCTGGGTAGCAGAGCTAGGACTCTTGTCACAGAATTGTACCTGCTGCTCAGGTATATATATATGTGACATATGATTGTCTGGGGACAATCAGAAAAATCTAAAAACCATAGGCTCAATTACATGTGAGGAGTTGCAGGCAAAAAAGGGGGCTAGAAATGTATGTATATTTCTTATGCTGGAGTTCATCAAGTAGCTCACCTGAAATTTTTTCCCACCATAAGTCTGTTATTCTGCAAAATACTTGTAATCCAGAAATTTCAGGTGTAAAGATTCTCATGTCCAAAAGCCTCAAGTCTAAAGTCTCTGTGTGAAAGTGGTTCATGCATGGAACGTTAACAGGTTAATGCAAGAAGTGATAATGTCTTAATACTTCTTTACGTTATCTTTGTTTCTCTGGTTTGGAGCCAGAATAGAAGGACCTTTCACTCATATCCTCTGTGCCTTATCTCTTCAGAAAGCACTTTGAGGCTAAAATGGCAGAAGGTCCTGACATTGCATAATGCTCACAAACCCTGACCATAAAAAGGCTGTTCTGATTGACTCTGCACTGTATATTGTTTTTGCAGTTTTCTTATGCCATTAGCATAACACAATAGGGGTCGGTTACAATTGTCTTGTAAAATATTTTCTTTCCCCAAAATGCTGCAAGCATGTTCAGAGATCCCTGCTCAAATCTGTTTCCCATTTAGGCATGGGAAACCTTTCCTGGAGCATAGTGCTTTTCTGTGGGCAAATCAGCTGACACTTTTCAGGAGTTCCAAAATATCAACTTAAAGAATGTGATAGAAATGGTTGTAGGAATCATCTTTTTCTAAGACGTTAGGGCCTTTAATTTTTTATTTCGTTTCAGAGACTATGGCATATGGGAAGCTTTACTGACTTTTCTTGATTGAGCTTTTCATTTTCAAGAGTGGATTTCTCAGTTCAGTGGAGAAAATGGTGTGGGTGAGTACCCCGCACATGAGTGGTGGCTGTGATGAGGTCTCTGCTGGAGGTGCTGGCTCCTGCCCAAGAGCTGTGCCTAAGGTGCAGCCCTACTGCACTCCACAGGGCACATGGCAGCAATAATCTGGAGCTTGAGAAACATGCTCTGAAGTACATTCAGTTATGGGCCATGTGCTTGGAACACAAGGTTTGACAGCTATGCAAGAAGCCATTTACCTTATGACAGCGGATTTGCTTTACTCTCATGATAGCAAATCTATAGCCTAAAATACCAATTTTCACCAGAAAATATCAGCAGGTTGGTTTTACTCTTGGGAAGACACACAAAGACATTTAAACCAGGATGGGAAAGATTTCCTGAGCTTCTTTTGAGCACAAATTATTCTGTGATTCTGTAATTCTACATTTCCCATTTTGGAGAAGTCTAGAATTTCCCCCCTATTCTGAAGTTTAATTGCTATTTAATGTCTCAGAAACTCATTTATTCTAATAATTTTCCTCTTACGGTCAGTAAATATCCACCTCACAGACTTTCATTTGCACACAGCAAAGCAGTGTCTAGCAGACAAGAGATCTTATTTCCATTTATGTTTTCCTTGTCTTGTGGACTAAAGTTTGTCCTTACCAGAAGTTCTGTGTTCCTTTTCCACAAGATGAGCAAAGCATAGGGGGAAACAAAATTTGTTTGCACATCTATCATATGATACCACTTTCATGCCTTAGCACAACGAGTCCTCTATTTCCCGCGAGAACATCCCCTCACAGCAGGCGACACGCAGGGAAAAAGCCTCGGCGGTTGCTCTACGCATGCGCCACCCCGCGAGTACTCTCGACCTCCACTCTGGGCTGCGACGTGCTCCGCTGTCCTGTGACCGCCCAGGCGCGGTGCATTATGGGACCGCGTCCACCGCCGTACCCCTAGGAACGCTGCCCGGCCGGGCCTTGTG
>JANHGB010036790.1:0-31888 GCA_026283785.1 Coracopsis vasa | reverse complement strand
AGGGAGCGCGCCTCGGCTGACTTGAGCGCAGGCTGCGTGCGCTGTGTTCGCCGTGTTGGGGAGGGGATGTCGGCACCGGGGTGTTGGTACCGTCGCGTTGGTACCGTCGCATTGGTTCGCTGAGCCTCTGGCCGCCCCTCTGCCACCCTCGAGAAGGCGGAGCCGCTGTGAGGCATATCGCCGCCGTACCCCGTCTTCAGCGCCGACTGAGGAAACCTGCATACGGGAGCGATTCGAATTCGTTCCGCGGTGGCATCGCGTAAGCTTAGAGCAGGCCCCGTTCAAGGCGGATGCTGCAGTGGAACCGGTCCGCGGTGGGGTGCGCTGCGTTGCATCCTGGCTAAGGCTCAGTTGCTACAGGGCATGTGTTTCATATTCTAGATGAAACCAAGTGTTGTCTTCTCAAGATTTTAATGAAAATAGGTAGCCAGACAAAGAGACCTCTTTAGTGTCCTCAGTGGTGGAAAGACCACAAGGTGGATGCAGCTGTATTAGCCTATTTTGTAGCACACTAAAGTGTTTGTGAAGAAAGACATTGGAACCCAGGCTCCTGGAATTCTAGTTCTTAAAAACTATTTGAATGGAAATGGGAAAATTATATGAAAAATGTTGTCTGTAGAGAATAGCTGTGTCTGTGCTGATGTAAGGGCACAGGTGAAAGAAGGAATGAATATCTGAAGCTGGAAGAGATGTCTTTCATTAGACTGACTCCTATGGCCCAATAAAAAAGACAGACTTTAGGATACGAGAGAATTATCTTAAATCTGAATTATCTGAGAATGTAAAGATATCATTCTAAAAGTAATAGTTATTTGTTAGGATGATTCAGTTTTAATGATAGATATCTTTAAGGCAATTTTTGTGACAGTGGTATAAATACCTAACAAAATATAATTGTATGAAATGGTGCCATTTAATACTTTGTATAGGTAAATCCTAGTTGTTATGACTAATCATAACTTATTTTTAATTTCAAAGACAGCAATTAAAAATTGAAATGCAATTTGTACTCTTTTGAACTTGCAAACCTCATTACTATTTATATTTCACATTTTAAAAGCTTTATATAAAATCACTGAGGGAATACTTGGCATGTTAAATGTTTCACAGAAAAATGATGCAAAATGTGCATCTGGCTCCTGATGCTGATGAAGATGATCTCTATTCTGGCTACAACGATTATAATCCCACGTTTGACACAGAGGTAAAAATATTTGCTGTTTTCCACCTTTCCCATACATAGGATTTTACCTTTTAAGTGCAAGATAAGGACGTGTGGGTATAGTAATGTAGAGGTGTACTAACTACTTTGAAGTGAAATTTTCTTTATTTAGCAAAAAATATATAAAGTTTCACAAGTTTTAAGTAGTTATTTCTTTGATAGTTTTCCATTCCAACAAAATACCTGTGTACATCTTATAGCAGATCTGACATGCTGTAAGGGTTAGAATTTATGAAGTATAAAATCCTACTTATTTGAAGGCCATATTCACATTCAGATACTTTTGATGTGATGTTTCCCAGACAGTGTGCAGCAGCAAGTTTTCTGACAAGAGACTAGTTAACTGGTCGGTAGGTCATCGGTCTCTTACTGTCCTGCTGCTGAAGGAGGCAACAGTAGAGCAGAGCTCTGCAGGTCTCTGTGCAATCAGTAGAGCATCTGGGATAACTTAAGGTAACCCTGCAGACCTCTTTCTGGTAACTGCTGGTGTAATGGAATTGGAACATCAGGGGAGTCATTCAGTCCAAACCCACTACCGTGCTCAAAGCAGGGCTAGTCTGGCAAGACTTGGCATCTTGTGTGAAATCACAGTGTGACCTGAGACATGAGATCTCTCAATGTATTTGCATGACAGGTGTTAATATTAAAATGTAGAAGTAGTGCTAGTAGTAAGCTTTTGGATGGAAAATATCATGTTACATTTCATCACTTAAGCTCTGCTTCTTCAGTGTGTTTTCATTTTTCAGAGAATAATGAGGTTTTACATTCAATGATCCAAAATACAATAAAAGACCAAATAACATTGATTGTCAGTAAAACCTGTCATTCAGTTATTTTCAGGTCAAGTATTTTTGAAAGAAGAGTTGGTTTTTTACCTATCTGCTTTCAATAGTCCTAAGGTTCTGGAATTGTGGCTTTGGCTGTTGAGAGTTTTAAAAGGGTTTATGATTTGTTTTTTTTTCTAGGATTTAGAAAATGATGTAGCTTTTCAACAGGCAGCAAGAACGAGTCATGGTAGAAGACCCCCTGTAAGTACCTTTTAAAAAACATTGCAAGAGAGGAGGCCTTCTCTAGAAGGCTAGCTATAATTTTGACACTGATACAAACTTATTTTGGGAACTTCTTAACTTTTTTTGTCTACTGCTAACATGAAGATACAGACTTCAGTTGTTTATATGAAAAATAAGTAAAAAATTAGCAAAGCATGAGTTCTATTAAGTTCAGGGAATAAGCTAGAGCAAACAAGGAACTTTGGTTAAAAATATGTATTCTTGTTTGGTAAAATGAGATAAAACCTTGTTAAAAAGCAAAGCAATACATTCTGAAAGGACTTTGTTTAATATTCTATATATAGAATTAGTAGCTCTGACATACAGGTAAGAGGCTGAGATGCATACTGAGCAGTGGGATTTAGAAAACCATGTGTGATTTTTCTGATTTTTTTTCTTCATATTCATGTAATTTACATTATTTTTTATTTTCATTTAGCTCTAATTTAATATTACATCAGTTTTCAAAACCAAATACAAAGTTGCTACCTGCACTTTAGAAGTATATGCTGTATGTCTAAAGAAGAGCTGGAACTATCTGATTAATATTACTTCTTTGCCAGAATAATCTGTTGGTACAATGAAAATCCTTTCTATAACAATTGAAGCATTGTTTCTATGACTTCACTATAGAAACTATATAGAAAGACTAAAAATTAACATATATGGTTGTTAATTGATGGTGTTTCTTTGATTGTTTTTTTTTCCCCACCCAGGGGACAGCCAAAATTCCAGGTACACCAACTTCAAGACCTTTAGCTACTGGATTTGGGGTAGGTTTTTGTTCTGTTGTATTCTTAATGAAAATGAGGCATTTACCAGAAATACCTTGTGCAAATTGAGCTCTTTTTATATAAATACTTCCTTCCAGTGAACCACATTGATTTTAATTCATTTGCAGCTCTACACTTGTAGAGTTACAAGTTGGCCATTACAAGGCATGGTCACTGATTTTGGGGTTTTTTTGGGTTTTTTTTGTTTTTTTCTCCCAAACCATACTGCAAATCAACTTCTGTACTGCACAAAGCAGTAGATTCCAAGATACTAACCTGATTTTCTTGCAGGAAAGTTGTGTGGAAGTTAAGGTGAAATTAAGTCTTAAAAAATGTGGGATTTGAAGTCATCTCTAGTTTAATCATGAAAAGTTGGTTATATTCTTTGGTATACTTAATCTATTGTAACTCTTAAATAACTAGCTCATTAACCTGGTTTGTTATGGAAATAGAAGTTATACACTAGTGGTATATCCACTGTCCCCTTATCCCAGTAGATTTTAAACCTGTTAGGCTGTCTCAGTCAAGTTTGAAAATACAGTGCTCTTAGATTCTTGTAAGTTTTATGACAAGAAGGAGCATCACATTGCTTTAGATCTCTTATGCAAGTTAGCTGGCTAACAACTTCAAGAGCAACTGAATTCTGTCACTGAAATACAACCTTTTCTCGGAACCTTCTGTTACCTGCTCTGGATATATTCCTTTTAAGTCTGCTTTTTCTTAGCAGTTGTGTTTGCAGATGTCTAGTGCAGTAACACGCTGTAACAGGAAAAGCTATCTTCTTAAAGGAGTGCACAAAAAGGCACCTCCTAAGGATAATAAAGATGGAGACCATATGCAATAGTAGAGCCAGAAACCTCCAAAGCATTGTCCACTCCACAGTACTGCCTGTTTCACTCTGCAGATTTGCTTCTCCTGCACTACAGTTGTCGTTAATACAGATTCAGCCTTAGCAGGAGAAACAAAACTCAGTCGTGATGTGTGATGGAGAGTGGGTAAAATAGTGCATCATAGGCCTCTAAGTGGGAATTAGAGGAATACTTTTTCATGGCCTGAAACCCTTCATTTTTGTCTGTTTGTATTGTATATTTGTAACAATCTTTAGCGCTTAATACTAAGTATTTCATGTTTAATTCTTTATTATTTTAACACAACTACAGAGGGACAGTATGTGGCATGTCAGCTAATGGGAAAAAATATTCATTGGCAATTTTAAAGTATATCTATATTTACTGTAAAATAAATCTGCATGAAACTATGACTTAAAGTCTGTCCTAGTATTAATATCTTATAAGATGTCCTGAGAATCTTACCAATATATTTTGTATAAATTACTTGTTTAATTTAAAGGTAGTAATTTCAATAAGTTAATAATGCAAAGTACTGCTGCCTCAGATAAATTTCTGTATAAATTTTTTAAAATGTCTGACAGAAATATCCAGAAACATGAAAAACAATATTGTGAATTTGTGCTAATGGAAGTGTTCAACATCTTTAAGTCTGCCAGCCACTGGCAGTATATTGCATGTGGACAACATAAATGGGAACTTTGCTATGAACTTACGTGAGAGTTAAATCAGCTTTTAAAACTCAATATTGAGAAGACCATACATAGCCTTTACAGCCTTCTAATCCTTTGTGAATGCTAGTTTCAAACAATTTACTTATTTTTATAGTCAAAGGCAACCTTAACTTCGTCTATGGGAAGACCAGTGACAGGAGCTATACAGGTAAAAAGTTTCAATATTTACAATTTATATTGATTTGGAACAGTAAAGTTTTCTGTTAAATATTTTGTTTAATACAAGTATTAAAAAGGTTATTGAAATAATACTGATTATTACGCTGTTTAATTAGTCCTTTTTCTTACTGTCAGAAAACGTGAGGTTTGTGATGAGTATTTTATTTGAGAACAGGATTGGAAGCAATACCAGTGTAGTGTTTTTAACACTTATTGACATGCAATGAATATTTTTTTCATTGAAATAGGAAAAAGATACATTCTGGCTTTCATGTTTTTCTTAGGTACTTTAACAAGAATCTGCTGCAATTTACCAATGACTTTCCCACCAACACCTTTAAGTATATTGACTTAATGTTAAATATATCTATAGTTACTGTATTCTTTTGTGTCAGCCCAAGAGGGAAATGGAAATTATCAGGAAGAATCGAGTAGAGGTACTCCCTGGAGGAAGGCAAGCCAGGAGCCTAGGGGGGAGTTGCATAGCCAGCAGTGCAGGGGCCTCACCAGGTAGGACCCAGTTCCACAGCACTTGAGCTAGGCAAGTGGGGTCCACCCAGAAACGGTGTCCGTGTCCAACCAAAAGTCCAGAACGTAATGCAATAGCATGGTGATGAAGCAGGTCCAAGGTCAATCCAAAAAGTCAGTGCATAGACTAGGGTTAGGACCAGTGATCACTGGCCAGATCCATAGTGACAAGGCAAGGCTAAGTTCAGTCCAGGAGGTCAGGTTGAAATCTGCATCAGGGGACTCTCTGGACAGGCATAGGAGTGGCTGATGCGGACACAAGTAGTCTTCTAGCAAAGCTCGGGCAGGGGCTGAGGGATCAGGGTTGAGATTAGACAAAATTCCTGGATCTACAGGTATGATGTGCAGCTGGAGGACCCCTCTGAGTCTGGTCCGGGCCATTAAAGTCTTTATTAGTGCACTCAGTGTCCTGACAGGTAAGTTGAATAAACCAGCGTGGGGTGGGATCAGACACTGTTGTGTTGGAAGGCATTGTCTAATAATCAGTTACAAATACCAAAAACTGGTTGACTTGTGCCTCTCGGTTTAGATCAAGTAAAACATTCTGATCCGTAATCTCCTAGGATTCTCTTTATTGTCAATAAAAATGAAAAAAGCAACTGAGTTCTGAAACAGTGTGGCAGTAGGCTAGAGTACATTACAGATCTCAAGAGGGAAAGTTTTTTAGAATGTTCTAAAAATTAAGGATGTTTGAAATAAAGTATTCTGAATACATAGAAAATTGACACAAAATAAGTGTTCCCTTGTTGCAGTTTCCTGATAGTGTTTGCTCCTCCACATTACAGACAGTTATGATGTATAATATTTGAGAAATAAAAACATTTTAAAAATACTCATTTTACTGAGGTGGTAACAATTGATTTTTGTATTTAAAGGTTTTGTAATATGTAACTGAGGTCTCTACTGTCCACAGTCTATTTTTAGGAGGATTATTTTAATATGTCTTCCTCTTTATTTAAGGATGGGGTTGCTCGACCAATGACAGCAGTGCGTGCTGCAGGTTACACTAGGGCAGCTATGAGAGGTATGGTTTGTAGAAATCATCAGCTGCCAGAGGGAGATGTTATTTTACAGTTTTCAGTACTCTTTTTATTGTGCAGGTTCTCCGTTTGATCCTCTTGGTCAGGGAAGAGGTCCCATTCCACCTCTGGAAGCAAAAAATGCAGACAGGTTTGTTCAGTCTTGCATTAGATTATTTCAGAGCATTAACAGCAACAAAAAATCAACTACGGGTAGAATTAGGATTTCACATCCATTTTTTCACATCCATTCACATCCAGACAGTTACGGAACTTTGAGGAGCCATACTCTTAACTAAGTGGAGCAATGCCACAAACATTTATGCACGTGGTTAGCTGACTCAATGGCCCTGACTTTCAGGAATGTCCAATTTCAGTGACTTCTGGATCTGACTTTAGCTCAGCAGCCTGGACGTAGTTGTTGCCACACAGTTGCTGTGATACTTATGTAGAATTGCAGAGGCTCATGGAAAAGTATGTGAACACCATAATTCTTGCAGCTCTCTAGGAAGACCTTGGGAGAATTTATGTGCTGTTTCTTCTGTTTCACTCTAACCTTAGCACTTGAGGTAAAACTTGCAGGCTGGTGCCAATGCAAATGTTCTGACTGCACTCAGAACAAGTCATTGAGCTTTTCAGTACAGGAGTTGTACTCCTCAAATATGGCTATATAGCAATAGGGAATCCTACTGAAATGTTCAGTTATTTAACTGAGAAAAAATTCCAGATAAATAACAACTTTTTAATAAAATCTCCATTTGCAAGTTATACTTTAAAGTTATCTATGCAAATGAAAGTTCAATGAATTGCTCTTTATACAATATTTCATTTCACTAAGTGTTGGATTTGAAAGGTCTACCAGCCCATCTGTTTGTTCTGTCATTACTTCTGAACAAATTGGGACCATGGAATTCGCTTGTCTGTCTTATTCTCATAAGAGGTTTTATTTTTTCTTGTGTCTGTTTTCAGATTGAAAGTGTATATGTGATATCTTTGGAGGATCTTCTCTGGGCATAATTTCACATAATGTTTTCTTTGATGGGAGAACCGGTTAGCTGTGTTGTGTGATACATCACTGTGTTATTTTGAGAATATCCTGTGTAAAAGCTTAGTGTGTGCAGTTACATTACTGGTGTTAATCCCTTTATTGTTATTTTTATTTTAGTGCAGAAGAGAAGATTAGGCAGTTGGAAAAAAAAGTGAATGAACTGGTTGAAGAAAGCTGCATTGCCAACAGCTGTGGGGACTTGAAATTGGTAATTTTTCTGGATTTCAGTTTTGCTATTATGGGAAGAACAATTTGTATAAATAGATGTTTCAAACTGACTTGGGTTCAAATGTTTCAAATTATTAAATCATCTTAATTGTAACTTCGAATCCAGTGGTACCTTGTATTGTCAAAAAAAAAAAAAAGGTAGGAGCTGTATTTCTTGTGTATATATTCATTAAGATTTCAGTGCTTAGAAAAGCTCTCTTCCCCAAAACCCCACTGGACCTCTTCAGATGGGTCTGATCAGTTAGTCATAGTGGCACAGATTTGCCCAGTCTAATCTATGGGCTCTGTGGGAGTAGGCAGAATTTCAATTTTCCTGCCATCAAAGCCATCAAAGTTGCCAACTCATTATCTATGAAGCAGTCAAGTTGGACTTGCCTTCTATCATAAAGACTAAGAATCAAGCTATACCTTGAGAAGTAGTTCCTTCACTGCTACCTTCCAAATAGCAGTAGGGCTAGCCATGGCTTTTTTGAACATTGCATACTTGCAGGGGCAAACAGGGCTGCTGTTGGCACGTGCAGACCTGTAGCATTACTTGTACAAAGGGTCTTGACACCAATCTGCAGAAGATTATTATTGGATAAAATAACTATTTTGGAATTACTCTAATTGTGAACATACATGTGAAATACCACTTGTGGATAAATAAAAAAGGGAAGCAATTTACCAATTAGTCAAAGTACATGTACAGCCTCCATTTGCGTAACATGGAAGTTCACTTCCTGCCTTCACTTTCTTCTTTCCAACACCTGCATGCGCTGGGATTCTGCAACTAAGGAAACATGCCAAGCCCAAGTGCTCCTTTTTTTTAGGGGGGGTGGAGATGGGGGTGTGGGCTTGGGGTGTTGGTTGTGTAACGTTTATGTGTGCTTTCTATGATTAAAGCAAGTAAAATAATCTTCTAGGGTCACCATAATCTAATTATTATGGTGTATATAGTTGTGACTATACTTCTCTAACATTAGCCAACTAAGCAGACTTCGACAACTGTGTGTCTCCTTATTGCTAATCAACACCTTTCTCTGGGTTGTTTTGCTGCTTTTCAGGCATTGGGTACAGTCTGTGCATCTGAAGAAAACACACGAGTGTATTCTTTTCATACTTGTTTTGGGTTCATTCAAGGCATTGCTTATATTCTACTGTTTCATTTAAGGCTCTGGAAAAAGCAAGAGAGGCCGGGAGAAAGGAAAGAGTATTGGTGAGACAGCGTGAACAAATTGCTTCTCCAGAAAACTTAGACCTCACTTACTCAGTAAGTGCTTAGAAATCTTCAGTGAGTGAAAGGTCTTGGTAAAAAAGTCTCCTGAAGAGACATTTCAGTGTTTGCTGAGTGTGTGTTTGCTGTAATGCTCCTAGCAGTGTACCAGATCAGGTACAGTTTACATTTGGGGGTAGGAGAAGTTTACAAAGATAAAGTGAATGACTTCTTGAGGTTAAAAAGTTATCATTGGATTGCAAAGATCCATTTAGATCATCGAGTCTATGCCCCTGCAATTTCAAGTACCAGAGAAACCATGTAGTCAACATTAAGGGAAGAAGGATGCCCATGAATACCTGTTCCAGTTATCTACTCACATGCAAAACATGTATACCAAAATATAACAGATGTAAACCCTGTACTTCAAAAATAAATAGTCTAGAAAATGTAACATGACAAGAGAAGACAGGAGAGATCAGACACTGCATTTAACTTGAGCCATAAAGTGACAGAAAATAAATTATATGAAATAGGATTTAGTAATATTCTTAAATCGTGAATCTTAAAGCAGGTATATAGATCTACATCCTGGTTTTCAAATGAATAGTAACATTTTTAAGAAAAGAATACAACATACATAAAAATACTTAGGGAGAATTTAAAGGTGTACTGCAGGTAGTGCTCTAGAGACAATTATTAATAATGAATGCATAGAATTAGGCAGACATAGTAATTCATTTTACGGTGAAGGTCAGAGTAAAGCTGGGTTAAAAAATGCAGAGATATTTTACCAGACACAAACAGAACTTCTGATTTGAAACAGCAGTTTGAAAAAATTCTCTTCATAAACTGAGTGACCACAGATAGTAGGACCATTTTCCACGTTTGGAGTCATAAATTACACACAATCTCTGAGAATTACCTTGTATGAATGTTTTCTAATAACTTTGCATTATTACATTGTGCTTACTTGGGTCTGAGGCCCACTTAGCATGACTTTTACTGGTAGTTAAATTTAAGTACAAAATTAAAACAATTACTTAAAATAAGTGGATTTGAAACTTGTTTTCTCAATGATAATGTACAAGAACAAAGGAGCATTGAAGATAGGAAGGTTAAAACTGGTAAAAGTAATACTTTTGCCAAGGTAAAATTAATTTAAAATAACCTATTATGAATTCATGTTTATTACTGTTGAGAGAGCAACATATTTTCTTGTACCTATAATTGCATTTTTCTGTAGGTTCTTTTAAACCTGGCCTGTCAATATGCTGCTAATGAAATGTATGCTGAAGCACTGAATAGTTACCAAGTTATAGTGAAGAATAAGTTGTTCACCAGTGGAGGTAGGTTAAGTTTCAAAGTGGATTAAAACTGGTAGTCAGACATTCAACGTGAGGACTTTGTCTGCATAGTGTTGACTCACAGAGATCTTAGCTCTTGTATCTACCAGTCAGAGTGGACGACAGACACTCATAATCTCTGACTTAGTATAACTTAATGTGGTTTTATTCTTCAAGTCGTGAAGTCTTTCCTTTCCATAGGCTAAGATAAACATAAAGCTACATACATAATTTTCTACCACCACGCACTATATTGTCTGCTCAAATACTTTTTTTTTTTTTTCTCTTTTGACTCACCTTTCTCCTTCTGAAAGCTTCTTTTAGTATTTTGCACATCTCTGAGACTCCCACAGTGCAGTTTTCTCAGAGATGCTTATTTGCAGCTGTCTTCATGGAGAGCACTATAAATAATCTCTACCACATCAATTAATTCACAATCAAAATCAGAATACAATTATTTTCCCGGTTTCATTACTGTGTCTCCCTCTGGGTGAAAATTCACAAGAGGCTGTTCTGTGCAGTGCTTCTTTAAAGGGACACTGGTACACTATAATGAAGGCAAATTTGTTAAGAAGTTGTTCTAGTCTGTTACTTTGAAACAATATAAGAATGTTGTAATTATGTTTTAAAAGGCTGTAACTCATTGACTTCTTTTGATAGGTAGACTGAAGGTCAATATGGGAAATATATATTTAAAACAACGGAACTATTCCAAAGCTATTAAATTCTACCGTATGGCTCTAGACCAGATTCCTAGCGTCCACAAAGAGATGAGGTGAGTTACTGCTAGTAGGCGTAGTTCTGAGTACAAGTTTTGGATACAGTATGATTTGATACAGCATGATTTGATAACTAAAAATATAACCTAATCCTGATTTCTTTACTTAGGATTAAAATAATGGAAAATATTGGAGTTGCATTTATTAAAACTGGCCAATACACTGATGCCATTTCTTCATTTGAACTTATAATGAGCATGTCCCCAAACCTGAAGACAGGCTTCAACTTGATCCTATGTTATTTTGCTATTGGAAACTGTGAGCAAATGAAAAAAGCCTTCCAAAAACTGATTGCAGTTCCCTGCGAAGTGAATTACGATGACAAATACATTTCACCAAATGTAAGTTTAAACAAAATAAACTATGTATGTTTGAACAAAACAAACTCTGTATGGTAAATCGGCAGAAAGAGGGAGAGACACTGAATGCTTGGACTGTACTGAATATGTAAGTTGATGTGTATTTATGTGTCTAAAATAACATTTTTTTACTAGCATGAACTTAGCGTGGCAGTACTGCTCAGAAATGTAAAATAGTGCTGAGAACATTCAAATCCTTTTTTCCTCAAAAGATAAAAATTACATACATAAAATTCACACCACACAATTGTCTTCATAATGATTTTGTTGAAATTCATCTTGGCTGACTTACATAGCTCTCTTAACTGCTGTACTTCCTTTATTCATATAAAATTTTAATAAAATATTTATAAGCTAAAATAAAGGGAGCAAAGCAATGAGTGAGTTAATGCAAGTTATCGCAAAATGAATGTTAATAAACTTGAAATACCATAGTGTTATCTTACAGAGGAAAGTTCCATTAAAGTTCACAGATGCTTACTTTAGTTTATTACACTTGGTTGGAAACTGGTGTTCCTTTGTACCATGAAACCAGCAGCCCATGATGTTAAAGACAAGAAAACATAACTAATAGGTTTCGGGTCCCTCTTAGAAAGGTCCTCTATAGAAAGATGGAGGCAAGCTCTTCATATACTCTTAACAATCTTTTTTTTTTTTTTTTTTCTCAGTGATGCAAAGCTTCCATTTTTCAGTCCTAAAGATCAAAGATGTAATTAGTCTTCAGACTATTTGCAGTAAGAGTAGCTGTTGCTTCCTATTGTCCTAGCATAAGCAAATAAAGTTTAATAGATGATGTATATTAATATTCATAGAATTTCTTATATATTAATATATAATACATAAAACTTCTTATATTAGAAGTTATGTAGCAGTAAGGGTGATTAAACACTTAAATTAATTGAAGACTACATGAGATTTATCCATTGGAAGAAAGGCTTTAGACTCTAGAAGTTCTTTATAAGGATAGGCAAGCTGTAGCTTTAACACTCCAAGTTACTTATTTTGTTATGAAGAGGTTAGAAAAGATCACAAAGTTTCCTTCTATTTTTTATTTTGTATAAATCTATGATCTATCCTCAATAAATGAGGAAGGGGTGGCTACACAGAATACTTGCATTAGTTCTTTTAGAAATAACAAAGATGTGTGATAGAAACCACAAGATGACTGTGTGATTTATTGTGATGAGAAGGTAGCACAGGTCCTCACCTGCTGAATACCGCTGCAGTTCAGCAGACACTTAAGGCTGCTCTTACTTCTAAGCATGTGAGTGTTCTCACTGTAACTTGCAGCCTTCCCAGTCTGATACACATGACATTAACTACACCTAGTAACAACCCTAATGTGAGTTATGACCACATACATGAGCAGGAAAACAGGATTAAAGTAGTTGTAATGCCAAATTTCAGATTTGGGGGTTAGAAAACTACTTCAACCTGAAGCTAGCTTTTTAAAATGTGAGAAGCAGTAAGTGACGTTATAGACTATGTAATTTGCATCAATTTATGTTTAGTCATATTTTCTATAAAATAATTAAAATGCATGTATCCTGGCATAATTTGTGGTTGCTTTATTTTCCTCCAGGATGATCCACATACAAATCTACTGATCGAAGCTATTAAAAATGACAGCTTAGGACAAATGGAACGTGAGAGGTAATGGTGGAGTCTATTCTTTGTTAACTGTGGTGCCATGGATTTTAGCTCCTGAAAGTATTATCAGTCTTCTCAGGTGTCCGCAACTCGTTATAAAAGTGTCTTTGTAATTCTTAGGAAAGAGCACACTTGGAAGAAGTGGTTGGATCACTCAGTTTAGTGTACTGCGCTAAAGTAGAAGATCTACCCCAAATTATTTAACACTTGCAGCATTGTTTTGGTGTGTTTTTTTTTTTTTCTTGTTTGTGGGGGTTTTGGATTTTTTGGTTTTGGTTTTGTTTTTGGTTTTGGTATTTTGGTGGGTTAGGTTTTTTTTGTGTGTTTTGTTATGGTTTTTTTTTTTAAATACAACTACAGTGTGCAGTGAAAGGAAAACAGAAAAACAGAGCTTTATCAAGATACAGGACAGTAGCAGGGGACTGGTTAGATTAACTTCTAAGATTGTCCTGAGTACAGGAAGAAGCAAGAACAAGACTTGGTTATTTTTTTGATGCATGTTTTTGAAATGGTGACACGTTTGTGTGTTGGTTGTTGGTTTTTTTTTTCCTTGTTTTTGTTCTTTCTCAGGAAATCCATGGCAGAGGAATACATCATGACGGCTGCTAAACTCATTGCACCAGTAATTGAGACATCTTTTGCAGTGGGCTATGACTGGTAGGAGTCAAGTGGGACTTTTTTGTGTCTGAACTATATGCCAGTCTCTCTATATGCTGGCTGTGAAACCAGATTCACAAACAAACAGCCTGGGAAACATAGTTTGCTTCACATCTCAAACACAGTGTCCAGCCTGTTTTCAGTTTGCCTCCATAATGCTGTGGAGAAGAACAAACCAAAGCATTAGAGTCTATTCTGTGTTAAAAATAAATTTCATTTATTATTGAAACTCAGCTATTACTCATACATTTCGAACTGTTCTGTATTAGCACAAAAAGAGCTTCTTAAAGTTCAATTGAATTTGAAAAAATAATTTGAGTCCTAAAGAATCTTTAGAAGTCTCCACAGGCAAATGCTATGAAGAAAGCAACGACTGCTACTCTTTGCTGTAAGTTTGAAGATAGCATAATGAAGACTTGGGGGGCCTTAGAAGTTTTTGTTACTCCATAGAGCCATTATGTAAAACACTGTAATCTAAATATTATTAGGGTTATTTGCATTTCATTTATAAACTTAATGTTTATAAATGTAAACTTAATGTACTGTTTCTTAAAGACTTACACAAGTGTATACAGTGATAGGCTGCTGATACAGTTTACCATTTTGACTTCTGAATCCACTCAATTTTTCAATTTACAGCTTAGCTTTTGCTTTCTGTTGTATTTCCTACAGCAGACTACTCTTTTCTTTGACACAAAGCAAAATAAACACAATTCCTGTTAAGGACAGTATAAAACTGATTAACATAATTTTTCAGGATTTTTTTTTAATTAGTATTTAGTTTTCTATTATAAGGACTTTAATATTTTTAGTATTTTTAATAATAATATTGGAAAATAACATGTACACAAATGAATGTGGTGTATCTGCAGCCACAGCATTACTAAAAGGTATGCCCAGTGTTTGGGAAGTGAAGGAAATTTGGTGGGAAAAGAGAATTTTACTTGGTTTTTTTGGTGTTATTTGTTTTTTTTGTTCGTAATTTTTTGTTTGGTTGGTTGGTTGATTTGTTTTGTTTTTTCCCAGTTAGGATTATTTTAAAATTTTGCAGGTGCTATAGTTATAATTAACTAATAAAGCTGTTTATACTAACATGAAATAATCTCTGACACAGACACGTGTAGTCTTCTAGAGTCCACAAGGTGGTGTTTGATGTTTTAATAATCATGATCTTATAATTTCCCTACTTCTGCCATTCTGATTTACAAGAACTTAAACAGTATGTCATGTGAAAATCAGCTCGCTGCTTTATATCTTGTTAGCATGAGGAAGTCAGATTTATTTGCTCTGTATTTTGGTTTTTGTTCAAGAAGACTGGAAAAGGGTGTTAGATACTCAGTTTCCATAGTGCTATCCACAAAATATTTGGCATGAAGTAAACCACTATGATATCTGTTCTGGCTGACTAAACAACTTCTGGTGAGATGTGTGGGATTGTTTTGTGTATATCAGGACAGATTTACTCTCTATTCTTCCAAGCTGAGATATTCAAGCCCAGTGAAGAAATTCAACTAGCAGCATGAGCTTAGTTTTCCAAATACTGCACTTTGTTATGAGTCCTTGAGTATTAAACGTGCTTTTAATCAGATTAATTTTATTTACAAAAATAAAGTGAGGAAAAATAATCTTTGGATTTCATAAATTCTTACTTAAAATGTGACATGATCTTGGGACTGTTCTGTCATATTCTGTAAGGAACAGTTGGATAGTTAGATGTCACTGCTTTTTATGGTTAAAAGATGTTAACAGTAACAGCTGAAAACTGTTTTTTGAATTTTCTTTTATTACAGATTTTAAAGAAATTGCTATTTTTGTCTATATAATTTTTCTTCCAACATCAAAAAGCATTTCTTTACTTTGTGCATAAACTGTCCATGTGCCAACCCAATTCCAGCAGCAGGCAGTTTGCTAAATTAAACTTGCTGGCAAATTAGCCAACTATTAGAAGAAAGGAAGGTGGCTTTCCACCACTGGAAAAAAAAAAAAAATGTGGAAGGGATTAAAGAAGCATCCCACAAAGTTGTTCTTAACTCCACAAAGTGTGCTTAATTCCAGTTTGAGAGAACAGTGTATGTCTACAATAAATAAAGTTCATGCTTCAAACGACTAGGCAATTTTAAAGCACACCACATCAAGCCCTGGAAGATAGTGTCCGTGAATGAACATGTGAACTGTCTGCTGTGTTCTGTTCTGCTCTCATTTTGCATAAGACCGTAAGCCAGAAGTAGCTGGGGGATAACCAGGAAGAGGTTTATTATTATGACTTTATTATTATTATGTAGCTTAAGGACACAATCTGCAGTCTCTGGCTTTGTCCACCATATTGTTTTACGGGCTTGGAAGGATATGCAACAGGATATAAGGTTTGAAAAATCAACTCACAGAATGTATCTGAAGAATATGGTTTGAAAAATCAACTTAGTATCTGACACCAGGTATCACTCAGTGGTGGAAAATAACATGATATTTAGGCAGGTGACAAAAAAAAGAAACAGAGTGCAGAGATTGTATTCTTAAGGTAGGTTAGGGGAATAAAATGGGGCTTGTTTTTTGTTTGTTGGGTTTTTTTTCACATATTTTTACTCAAAGTGTTCTTTGCCTCGTTGAAGAAAGAATAGTTAGAAACAACTCATTTTGGAAAGCAAATTGGCTGTAAAAGTCTGTAACTTAAGGTGGTATTTGCACAGGTGCATTTTGGTAATGGGTTTCTTTCTGCTGCAGGTGTGTTGAAGCAGTAAAAACTTCCCAATATGTAGAGTTAGCCAATGACCTGGAAATAAATAAAGCCACTACTTACTTGAGGCAGCAGGATTTTAAACAGGTATAGTAGCTTTTCACATTACTACTTTTTAATACTGTATTGGCAAAGATATCTTTCTTAGCCATCGCATATTTTTCAGGAAGTGAGGAATGATTTATGCAGACATAATAATCAGATTAATGCTGCACAGTAAAATAACTATAAAAGCACTGGAAAAAGATGAGTGTTATCTAAATGAAATTTCTGCCACAAAAGTTATAGTGAATGCAGTTCATGTCAAAATTAAGATGCCTAAAGTTAATTATCTTCCTTGGGTGTCCAAGCTGTTATTACAGTTAGTGGAACTGTAGTCAGTACAGTCAATGGAATCTAGAAGGTATGTTGCTAATCAACGTGGAAGTGTTTCTATTGGTGTGAGCTGAATCTTTCTCTCAGTTAGCTTGACTATAGTACCAAAATACATGCAGGTACACTTCGTAAGTATTTTTTACATTAGGGAATTCTCACTGCTACGTATGTACTACAGCATTCCTTAAAATATTATAATCTGACCTTGAACTTCAGTCAGCTCTCCTATACTTCCATTGAAATATGAACTGGAATTAAATTCAGCATCTGCTTAGGAGCTTGGACAGTTCTGCATCTTTTATGAAAGATTGGCCCCCTGGAAAGCAGAGGGCTAGCATGAATCACTGTTACTGAAAAGATACTATAGCAGTTTAAGCCACAGTGTATATTAGCAAATGAGGGAGGTCATAGGAAAGATACAGTATTGATACTTTCAAGTAAAAGTGTAGCTCATTGCTCAAAACTTATAAACTGTTCAGACAATAGTTCTACCAAAATCTTTGTGGTTTTTATCATTTTTATCATGCATATTATTACATATTCCCTCTTCATTATTTTGTTGTATTGTAAAATATACATGTGAAGTAACTTTTGGCTATGTTGAAGTTATTTATGTATGTTTATGTAGGTAAGATCTCTTTCTGCGACTGGCTGTCCAGTCATTAATTAGAGGCATTTCTGCCAATGGATTTTGTGATAAACTGCCTTCACCAATCTCTTACTAATAAGTACATCAGGCTGTTAACTGTAGCTTCCCTTTTCTATGCATATAAATTGCCAATGTATGCACATAAATTAATACCACAATTTAACATGGTATTATCTAGTTTTTGGTATTATCTAGGTGAATGTGTAGTTTTCTTTTAAGGTTTTTCTTTTAAGACAAATGTATTTTTTCTCTCTTCATCAAATTTTTATAGTTTATAATGCCAGGTTTTCATCAAAACTCTCATGGCATTTTTTTTTTTGTTTGTGTGTGTATGTGTGTGTGTGAAAAAATTTTTGGTTTGAAATGGGAGCAGTTGAAAAAAAACTTCATCTGAACAAAAAGCTCAGATATCTGAAGGATTTGCTCAATTTCCTTCCAACATGCACTGTTCAGTACATTTGATAATAGCAGTGATGAATAAATAAGAAGAAATACAGCAGCCCCTGGGGTTGCAGGTATGGAAAGAACTATGAGAGATCATGTACAGCAAAATTACAGCTGAAGCTGAATATCTCTCTCATCTTCTAAGTCCCTAACCATTCCATAGCTTGGAGGGCTGCACACAAAGCCGTTTGTTTAACTTTAGACTGTTTTTCCTTCTCATATTTAAGCTCTTCTGGTTACCTGAGCAGCTCTTGCTCCTGCTGTCTGTCCTGTCCTCTTTTTCCTTCCCTGTAGATACAGCAAGAGAGTTATCCTTTATTATACTGCATGTCTGACTGATAGCTTTTCTGTGATCAGGAAGCAGTTTGAGAGTTTGGAAAATTTGGGAAAAATCTAGTAGCTTTATTGATGATAACTTTTGAAGGGTGAGAGTGTTACAACTAGGTAAACAGTTACATGCTCTCAAGAATTTACTATTCTGATGGTAATTCTTTGCAATTTCTAGTTAGTGTCCAGCATAGGTTAAAAAACCAAACTAAAACCAACAATGAAAAAAATCCCTCACAATTCTCAGAGGTAAAATGAGATACAGAGATTGTTGGTGATGTTTCTGTGGAGTACTCCGTTGGAGGAAGAGGGAAGGGTGTTGGAAGTAAGGAGTAAGTGGAGGAGATACTCTTTTAACTTGATTATGTGATAGAAGACTTCTAACCTGCACTGAAACTACTTAATATTAGAGTGGGACTGCAGAATGGTGATTGCAGTCCATTTCCTTTTTTTTTTTTTTTTTTTTTGTTCTAATACAACTGCAGCTGCCACTTATATTCATCCTGTCTGTCTGTTGTTCATATACTTACTAACTCACCACCTGCTCAACACACCTTTGGCTGAAGAACAAGAATGGAAACTTTGTGAAGTACTCAGTTTCAAGGTCGAAAGTTTTATTGTGTTTTGAAAAAAAGAACTAAAACAGATTTCTGCTGTAACTATAATGGGTTTAACTATGTGCTTATCATAATGAATATGATATTTCAAAACAGTCCTAGCAAAAAAAGTGGAAATTACCATATCTAGATCCTATTTTATTAGTAAGTAGGTTTGTGTATTAGATGTTGAATGTTTTTTTAATTTCAAATAAAAACTTTGAAAATTAATTTAAAAACAAAATTTTGCAGGTTAGCCATGCAACTCCCTGTTATCTCTTGCAGACCCTGCTTGGGTCAGGCAAGCTGCTTTGAAGTTTAACTTCTGCAAGCAAATGATTTAGGTACCCTGGAAACATGTCACAAAGAATAATTTGGACAGTCTGTGTTTTTTTCTTGAATCTAACTATTATTGTTGGGATTAAAAATTTAGAAGTTATTTATAAAAATATAAATTTAGCTGATGGTACAGTGAGAACATTTCTACTTTGCAAGAACAAAAGGAATATTGCTATGGATTTTCATCCTGGGGCTTGTAATTACTGAAACAGTTCAAGGGGCCTGTAACATAATTTGCCATTAAGTGAACAGAGTTCAGAGACATACAAACTTTTCATTATACATGAAAAAGAGATTACTTCCACTCTATAATCTTTATTGTCAAAGGTGCCATTTAGCAGTCAAAGCAAAGGTTAACAAATCAGCTACAATGGGAAATAGCTTTTCAGAAAAAGCCTTTGAACTATATATAGTTCTAAGTTTACTAAAAATTAATTCCATGAAGAATTGAATCTTTTTAAGAATAGAGTATCTCAGCTATAGTAGTCTTCCATCTGTAAGTATTTGGGACCATTCCTTTCTGGGAGAAAGTCACAAATATATATATGTTAATGTTATTACAGTGAAGTCTTAGGTTTCAGAAACGACAAAATCTAGAGCCTAACTTTTTAAATGCTCTTTTCATTGAAATTGGTGTATTTCTTTACAGAATTTACTGTTCTTAGGAGAATATTATGATCTTTAGTAGTACATAGTTCATGGGTGGAATGTAGCTGACCAAATCAATGAGCTACATCTAGCTGTATATACTTCATCATTTTACACCTCTTTAGTACAGTACTGGTTTTTGTGTAAAGTAGCTGTAAAAACAGTATGTGTGGCAGTCAATTAAGATTTGTTTCCTTTGTTTGTGTTGGCATTCCACATACACTATCATGCCTTCACTTTGATATGTAAACAGCAGCTTTAGGTTTCACGTAAAGGAAGAAGGAAACTTTTTGAATTGCTAATGTTGATGGCTAAATTGAGGTTGCCACATCTGTGTTGTAATAGATGATGGAATTGGGCTCACTGTGATATTCTAACAGTTTGTGTAGTTAATATAAATATTTAGTGTAAAAAGGCCAGACTTTCTTAATGTAGTTTGCAATTACAGATGTTATCACATCATCAATGAAAAAAGCTGCCTTTTATTTCAAAGCTTCTTTGATGGTTTATTAGCTACAAATTTGTTTACTTTTTGTCCACAGACTTCTTTATTTTGAAGTTTATGAAATTTAGTTTTCATGTAAAAGTGTTTTTAAAATGAATCTTCTGATCTCAGTCTTCACGTTTGAGTATTTCCTAAACTTAGACAGGTGTCGTCATCTTATTAAATGAAACAACTGCAAATTGAAATCCAGTCCTACAGTCTTACATATTTTTGTATAGTGTGTACATTTTTAGCTTTTTAATAAGAGTTTTAATGTCAATGCTTTTGTGTTCGCTTAGAGAGTTATGAGAATTTTAATTAGTTGACTAGATTAAATGCAAATAATATAAACTTGTGTTTTGTATGTGTAGAATTGTCTGATACCTGTGTACTTTAAGGTAGCCATATCTAATCTAAATCTTGAGATAGTAATAAATAGCCAATACTTTTGAAATTTTGTGACCAAGATTGTGTTTACTACAGATACATTTCTGTGTATACATGCTTACAAGAGTGTGTTACAAGCTCTAGTAATTATCATGTATGTGAGTTGATAACCTTTGCTGTTACTGTCAAGTTCATGAATGTTTTCTGAAAGAACTTAGGTGTAAGTTTGCTTCAGTGAGAAGTAAGCTGTTTCCGAATTACTTCTAGGCACTGGAGACTTTGAAAATGTTCGAGCAAAAGGATAGCAATGTAAAGAGTGCAGCGGCAACAAACCTTTCATTCCTTTATTATTTGGTAAGTGTTTGCTTCAACAAAACCAGTTAAGAACTACAGTTTATGTAGCAACTTCTGTATGTTTGTAGCAATTTTTCTGTCTTTGAATCTCTGTAAACAACAAGAATCTGTATGTAGAGGAGTTAACTCTGGAACACCAGTACTGGCTGTAGTTTAAGTTTGGAACATGTCCTTTGTATCCTGTTGCTGGGAGGAAGAGTGAGATTGAGGCCCAGGCCCCAGAAGTATGCCTGCAGTGTGATTTGTGCAAAAGCACTGCAGCTGCATTTAAAACTCAGGTCCTGAAGACCCTGGCTGAACTTCAGGAACATGTGAAATATGTAGCTATGTAGCTTAGGCAGATGTGATTGTGTATGAAGTTTGTAGAGTATGGGAATTTATTTTGGTGTGGTTTTTTGTGTGGTGGGCTTTTTTTTGATTTTGTTTTGGCTCTGTGTGTGTGTGGTTTTTTGGTGTGTTTTTTTTTTTTAATAGAAATACTGCTTTGTTGCAAAGAAAACTGAATGGGACAAAACACGTCTTGTGTTCTCAAGTTCTCTGAAACTAGAAAGAGATGATCTGCCTTATGCAAATACATATGGAATATTTTAGGACTGAAGAACGCATTAATTTTTTTTCGTCCTCAATCTTATGAAATTCCACCAAGTGAAGAAGACACAGATGCAAGAAAATTGGCTGTCAAATGATTAATACAATGTTTGTTTTGTTCGTGTAGGAGAATGAATTGGCACAAGCAGCTAACTATGCAGATTTAGCTGTAATTTCTGATAGGTACAATCCAGCAGCTCTAACTAACAAAGGAAATACTATTTTTGCAAAAGGAGACTATGAAAAAGCAGCTGAGTTTTATAAGGAAGCTCTCGGAAACGATTCCTCGTGCACTGAAGCACTGTATAATCTTGGTAAGCCAAAGGTACTTTTGGGATTTAGATTTGTCTATAAGTAACACTAGTGTTTCTAACAGTCTGGCTTTCAAAGTTTTCTTGTGTAGAAATATATACTAATTATTATTACTTTACTCAGTAATGTATGTTATAGCAAGGTGTTAATTTGTACTTTATATCTCTTCTGCAAAAAAAAAAAATGCCAGTGTTAACAACATCAACTAGTAACTGCAGCTGATTAAGTCACTTTAAAGATAAAAGTTTCTACTATCAACTAAAAATACCCCAGTTTTAGCATTATTAAATGATCAGTCATTCCCCTGTAAAAGCACTCCCTCTGCTTCCCTCTCTCATCTTGTTAAAAAAGTGTGATTGCATATGTTCTTGGTCTTTGATTACATTTGTGTTCCGTGTGTTTATCAGTTTGGTAAGTTGTACTAGCTGGTAAGAATTGTAAGCATGGCTCTCACAAATAAAAGTCCATCAATGCCAAGGCAGTTACACTGCCTCTGAGTACTGTGTTCCTATTGCATTTTTCTTTGTTATTCTGTCAGTTAATATGCTAAAGTCATCTTTTTTTCATTGCAATAATATTGTAACCTTTATTTTTTTAGGTTTAACATACAAGAAATTAAACAGAATAGATGAAGCTTTGGATTGTTTTCTGAAACTCCATGCAATCCTTCGAAATAGTGCCCAAGTCCTTCACCAGATAGCAAACATGTATCTTTTTCTGGATTATGATAAGGGATGGTGGTTTTAGTAGATTCATTTAATCTGAAATAATGTGTATCAGTCATGACATGATGACTTAGAAATTTATTGTAATGTCCATTATAATTAGGATGATCATGCATAGATTCGTTCTCTGATGTTTGTGAAAATGAGAACAGAACTTAGAACCTTCTTGAACATTTCCAGTGGAGCAAGTGAAGAAATACATTAAGACTGTGCATGTGGCAGGGAATATATTTACACTCAGTATTGTGTCCTGGAGTATTTAAAATGCTGATGATTTTATTACAAAAATAATGTGACAGATGTAAGCACAATTGACTAACCCCTTTCAGAAAAAAATAATACAGTTAAGGAAAGTGAAGTTCTGTTCTGAAAGCTGTTTCCAGATTAGTTAGTATATGTTTAAAAAAATAACTGTCTCCCATCACTGCAAAAGCTCAACAGGTTGAAAAGCTAAGAAGGGGAGGGGTTGGCTTTGCGCATCACCAGTGATACTCTACACACTGAATTTCTTCAGTAATGCTTCTGAGGATGTGCAAACCCCCCCCAGATTCCACTTGCTATGCTACACTTTTAAGAATAGTGAAGGTAATAAAAATATATTTTAGTAAAATGAGTATCCTCCAAAAATACAAAGGGGCTGTGTTCTCTATTCCTCATATATCTCCTTTACAACAACATAAATGGCCCTGCAACTCCCAACTCCCATCTGGGGAAGAGTTTCTCTGCTCCACTGCTATGTAAACTGCTTTCCACCAATACTGGCAAGCTGTCTCCATGAAGGAGAGGGTGCAGAAACTGAAAAAACATGTTGGGCAGCAGCTCCAGCTCACATTGCTGCAGAGGTCTGTGCTGCTGAGGGTGATGGAGGAGGGGAGATCATAGTGTAGGCCTAATTACAGCTAAAGCTGCCTCTGTTCTCTGAACCAGCATCGTACACTATCTGTGCTGTGCTGCTTAGACATACAGCAGAAAATTTCACTGCAGGCAAAAGTCTGTACTTGAGGATAGCAGTTTTACCTGACCACTTACTTTAGGACAAAATAACATACTATGAAAAACTAACCAAGTTGTAAAGGCTACAAATAGATCACCTGGTCCTCACACTTGATTCTTATAAATGAGGAAGTCAAATTAGTGACAGAGAGAGAGGAGAACCAAGCCCAAGGTGTTTTAAGGTGAAAGAGCAGCCAAAGCCTCTCAATATTTTTCTCTTCTTCATAGGAAAAATACTTTATAATACAAATGAAATTATGAAAACAATGTGTAGAAAAGACAGTGTTTCTCCACACTTCAGTGACTAGTGTAACTGTCCAACATATGGATCACATTATGTAAAGTAGTAGGAATTATGACTAAATCAAAATATCATCGGTACCAGTCCTTGACTGAAGAAAACTCAGATATGAGATCATGGGAGATCCCAATCAAGCCATAGAGTGGCTTCTGCAGTTGATCAGTGTAGTACCAACTGATCCGCATGTACTTTCAAAGCTAGGGAAATTATATGATAACGAAGGGGATAAATCCCAGGCTTTTCATTACTATTGTGAGGTACTTTATTGCTTTTCCAATGCACTTTGTCATAATTAAGGAAAATTTTGCCATAGCTTTCTATATCAAATTAACAGTTGATTAAACTTTTATTTAAACCTTTAAAAATGTAATCCAAAAAAGGGAAAAAAGAAAAAAAAAAGTAATTTTGGGGTACAGTTGACAAAATCTAACATTTCTAAGTCAAATCCTAAGGAAGCACGTAGCTGGTGTTTCCACATGGTATTTGACCTCAGGCTTTCATGTATACATTGACCCTTAACAATTTTAATTTAAAATGTAGTCTGAGATTAAATAAATAATGGATATAATAAATTTAATTTTAAAGGTGTGTAATATAACTGTTGATTGGAAGCTGTATCTATATAGTGGATATGGAGATACATGTATATAATGTGTTTCAGTTCATGTATATACAGTTGCCTAAAGATAGGCATCCTCTCTCAGTTCAAAGCAGCTATAGTACTGTCTGTAGTTTGTAGAGATTAGTCCATTTTAGAAACAAGAATAAGACAGGAAGTTGCTTTGCTGCAGTCTGAGAGTTCTTTTCATCTGTGTAAAGCGAGGATGACCAAAGGCTGTGTTGCAGTCTGAATACTAGTGGAGAGTCGTACTTAATGATAATTTTGTTGCCTATTTCAGTGGGAACGTCTAAAAAGCTGAAACTGTTATTTACGTACATAATGTGTTTTGTAGAAAAGAATGCTTTTAAATGAATTTTCAAGCAGACTGGTTAGAGTGTGGAATTGTACACGTATTAGTTAACGTTGTTTAATGTTCTAGGTAATCTACTCAAATGTAGACATGATGTAAGTAAACATTTTTGCTGTTGCAAACTATTTAAAATAACAGTTTTCAAATAAGGCTGGATGGAAAATGTGACAGACTCATCTCAGGTAACTTCTAAAAAGCATTCTGTAATTAGAAAACTTGGTATGCCTTTTTCTTTTTTTTTTTTTTTTTTTCTTCAGGATTGCTTAGTATAGCACACTACTTCTATTCATATATTACATGGTTTTGGCATCTGGAGAATTAAACACCTGAGTAAGATATTCCAGAAGTAACAAAGATGTTGTTTATCACTAAAATTGTGTTTCTTTCACGTTTCCTATTTTGTCAGTCGTACCGGTATTTCCCTTCAAACATTGAGGTCATTGAATGGCTTGGAGCCTATTACATTGAAAACCAATTTTGTGAAAAAGCCATTGAGTACTTTGAAAGAGCAGCACTTATCCTGTAAGTAATTGTTATTCTATGCCTACTCAAATATTTCATGATTAGACATCCATAAGTATACCTAGAGACAAACGAGTTGGATAATTTTAATACTGTAAATAAATACCAAAGTTAAAAATATTTGGGATATTATTTAATTTTCTCAACTTTCTAATAATCTACAGCATGTTTTTACTCTTACTGTGCAATTTCAATGTTAAGTAAGATCCTCCATTGGGCCCAAGATAATAGGTGTTAGAATCCCCTTTTTCTATCCTCTGCCATTAAGAACAGCTACAAAGTGGGGAACAGCTCTCCTAAGCCACCAAGATCTCCTTCTCTGTTGCTGTATGTGAAATATTTCGTTTCCATTATTTTATCATGTGGTGAGGACTTGATGGTTTAGATAAATGCATCTTTCAGCAGTTCTTGCTGTATTTCTACTTTTAACATAACTTCTCCTTCCATGGAAAGGATATTACAAATATTGTGTAGAAGTAAGCAAAAATGTGCAGTGCAGAATTACCAATGGTCAGTGAAAATAAGTTGACAGATCCAATTGATCCTGATAGAGATATCTGAAATATCTTGAGTTCAGTTCAGGAAATAAATTGCTGATATTGTCCTTTAGCAGCATATGATGCACTTAAGTATATAGGCCATATATTTTGGTTTAGATTAGAATGGAAGCTTACCAGACAAATAGTTAAACAGAAATTTGGTCAAACTTAGATCTGTAATCCAGAGTTTAAGCAGAATTCTAAGAAGACATCCATATATTCTTTTCATGTGGAAACAAGTATTTGTCTGTATGTTCATGAAGAATTTTGTGTTAATAGGCCAAACAAAGTTTGTGCAACTAAAATTCACTCCATTCTTTATTTTGTGTTTTGAGAAACCGATTGAAAATTAGGCTAAGCAAACTCGGTTGTTGCTTGTCTTGTGATGATATAAAATTTGACATTCTTTTTGTTCTGTGAATCTAAAAGACATGCATAAACAAGATGTGAACAAAAATTTGTACAGTGTTATTAAGAGTTTATACTGTGAATAGGTTATTAGTTCAGTAAAAAATGGTAATTCTGATTTTGAAAGGGCTTGAGTTAAAGTAGACATTAATCACAGAAGAGAGAATATGAGGTTTAAATAACAATTAAAATTGAAACAAAAATAGGAAAATGTAGACTTATAAAGAAATAGAACTGTAGATTAGATGAAAATACACTGGAGACAGTTCGCAGAAATCACAGTTCACAGGTTTGCCAGCATTCTTTTATTCATAAATACTGGCCACCTTAAAAAATAGTATTTTAGTCAAGCTATAAGATTGCATATGCTGGCATTCACGGCCTTCTTAGAAGCTTTGGAAAGAAGCAGCTGAAACTAAAAAGGATTATTTCATAATCTTGTTTTGGCAAAGATCTAAATATTTTATGCTTCATGTTGCATTCATTCCATGCATGAAGTATGTGGATTGTAAAGTAATTATGAGTAACTGGCATATGAAATTCTTTATTATTATTTGTAATTGTAATCTATCTGTAATACAGAGAAATTATTTCTCTGGGGGCTGAGATTGTTAATAGTTGATAACAGAACAGATGTTTTGCTGTTTATTTGGCATTAAAAAAAGAGTCTAGATATGTTAATTGGTAAGTATGAATCTTGGGTTATAATTTACTACTAATTGTAAATAAAGTTATATTTTAAAATTGTAAGTTTATTTTAACCATGACCAGCTTTTTTTAGTTTAACTTTTTTAGTCTGTTTAGTATATTCAGTGTTTTAATCACAATAATTACATTTTAAATTGCAATCTAAGATATCATGTTAGACATTGAATTGAGAAAGAATTTTCTATTATTTTACATTTTACCAGCCTACACAAATCTATGATAAATGAAAGGAATTGTGCAGCTAATTCTGGCTGCTGACAATTTATTCTCTCTAGAATTTTTGTGCTGAACTGCAAAATAAACTATTATAGTGTCTGCTTGGCTGCCTTTATTGTTTGCAAGAGACATATTCAGCTGAAACTAAAAAAGGTGAAGCAGCTGTCTTTCATAAGCCTGTTTGGCAACTACCAGGCAAATAGATTATTTAGAGTTACAAGTGGCCTGTGCTGCGACTGGAGGGAAAAACTGAAGAGGGTAAGCACAAAACTGTTCTGAAAACGTTAGCATACAGTGCTTTTGGGATGTGCTACTGTTGAATTGTTGTCCATGTGCGAAAAGTGCTTTGACTTACAGAGCATCCTTACAGTGTTGACACGAAAATTCCCTAATTTTCATGTTATCTTGATAAGAATGAGGAGAGTCCAACAGTTTTGGTGTACATGCTCAAACATCTCAAATATTTTCTCTGACCTTATCTATCACCATTATGTGCTAAAAAGAGAAGGACAGGTAGCAACTAAGCCATCAAGGCGATGACAGAAGAAGCCAGAGTCTGAAGTGGTGAGTGTACTAACTGGCATCCTGTACATCCTGGCAGGGATCCATCCCTTGGGTGTGCATGGGACCCTACTGGTGGGACTTTCTTCTCAGAATACGGTTTAGCATTTTGTTCTCCCCTATTGCATGGTTCTGTACCTCACACAAAGATTAGTCATTCATATATCAGCTCAACTAATTGTGTCTGGTGCACAGAATCATGACCAGAAGAAAGACTATAATATAAGACTACAAGTGAATGACATCAAGGCCTGAACAGGAATGTGATGCAAGGGCAAACTCTGTGTGAATTGAGCAGGCTAAATTCTTCCTTGGAAGGCAGTATGTTAGGTGAAAAAATTTAAAAGTAGTTTAATAGTAAATCTTTACCAATGCGCTGCAGGTGAGTTAGCTTATTCATTGTTTGGCAGAGTGCATAATTTTGATTTGTCTGTATGCAGACCGACACAAGAGAAGTGGCACCTGATGGTTGCCAGTTGCTACAGGAGAAGCGGTAAGTTCTGTAACTTTTTTGTAATTGATTGGAGGTTTGTAACATTGTTTTTGTAATTAATTGCGGTGGTTCAGCTGGGAGAAGGGAAGCCTGGAGAATGTATGAAGAGGGCTTGTAAGAAAGAAGGAGACATTTTATCAGTGTCTGTAGTGATAGGACAAGGTGTAACAGTGTTAAACTGAAAGAGGGTAGATTTAGATTAGGTATTAGGAAGAAATTCTCCACTATGAGGGTGATGAGACACTGGCACAGGCTGCCCAGAGAAGTTGTGGCTGCCCCATCCCTGGAAGTGTTCAAGGCTGGGCTGGACAGGGCCTTGAGCAATTTTTCAATATTAAAATAGTTACATTACACAAAGACAGTTTTAATGTGCTATATTTTCTTACTGGGAATATAATACACCAATGGAAAGAGAATCTTTCTGGGTTTTTTGTACCATCTAAAATGCATTCAAGACACTTGATGATGTAAATGGTACTCTTCTTTTCTTGCTTTCCCATTTTATCACTCTTGTTTATGCTTCTTTAAAGCTTTGCAGAGCAGACGTCCATAATAAATAAATGCATTTTCTCACTTTGCTGAGATATTTAATACAACAATGAGGAAAGGAACATGACTTAGGGAAGGTAGTGAATTAAGAACAGTCAGCACCACCCAAAACCAGACATATTAACTCTTTTCCCAGCAAAGAAACACAATGGTTTTGGCTGCTTTTTAGTTCATGTATGACTCATTGGCAAAATTCCCAGCTTATCCTGTTAACACATAACAGGTCAGTTTGATTTCTACCTCACACTAGAAAAATAAAATCAGTGATATCTCAAACTTTATTGTCAGATATTTTATGGATATGAGGGTTTAAATTCACAGGACCTGTCAGTCCTTTCCATCATGATCAAGCCAAGCCAAAATTGAAAGCAAAATCCTAAAGATTACTTTACTACCAGATCTGGGCAAAGGGGAGAGACACATTTATTATTCTGATAGAAGGATGGACAGGCAGAGCTCAGCTGGTACACGTTCCTATTTGGCCAATCCATACATATGCAGCCTCAGATGAGCCCTGGTGTGTTTGATACAGCTTGTCTAGCAGATGGTTCATACAACAGTGGAGTCCTAGAAGCTGGTCAAAAAAGAGCAAAAAACAGATCTTATAATATTAAATCATGTACTTGTACTGAAAAGATGAAGTAATGTTAAATTGCACCAGTTTCTCATAAGTTACTCTTTATTGTATTTGGATATGTGGATAGGAGATGTTTGATTTGTTTGCAGGTAACTACCAGAAAGCTCTAGAGAAATACAAAGTCATTCACAGAAAATTCCCAGAGAACATTGAATGTAAGTTCGTTGAGTGGTACAGCTATCAGAGGAAACACTGTTACATTGAATATGTGTGTTAGTAATCGTATGATGGAAGTATTTTTCATACAAAAATATTTTAATGAACTAACATTTTTATTCATGCTAATGCTGCATGTTTTCTGTGACAACACTAGAGCATGATTTAAGAAATATTAAGGTAATGCTGAAGAGATGAAAATAAACTTAACTGTAGTGGATTGGTTGAGTTTTTTCTCATACGTACTTCCTAAGTTTTATAACTATGTTATTTATTTAATCTTTTTTACAATGAAATATATGTATTTTTACTTCTAGTCCCTGCTAGTTGAAACTCCTGATGTAAGTTTCTATATATGAGAAAATCTTATTGTTAAGTTTCACCAAAGCCAGGCCTTCCAAAAGAATGTAGAAGGTGAGATTTTGTTGTTGGGTTTTTAAGTATAGTTAGTCAGCCAGTCTCTGGAAAATCCATAGAGACTTTCAAATTGAACTACAGGAAACATAACTTTGAAGAGTGAGATATTTGCAGAATCAATCAAACATGTTCTTTAAATGACTAAGCCCTGTAGATAATAATGGTTGGTTCTGGTTGTGCAAACATCCTCTTTTGTCCTGCACTACCTCACTAATAACAAGCCTACACTTTTAAATGCTATATGGAAAGAATATTCACTGTATTTAAAAAAAAAAAAAAAAAGAAATTGTATCATTCTGCTTTAACAAACACACTGCTCATACATAATCATACTGTTGTCATACAGTTCTGTTGTACAAAAGAAATACAGTAGTGTGACTCCTCAAAGGTATAAGCAAAATGTCATGTTCATATGGTCACACATTTCAGAGGGATAGAGTATTTAATAAACCTGTTAGAATGCTAATATTTTTCTGAATGTAGTTTCTATAACTTATAAAATGGAGACAGAAATTAAACAATTTAACGGATTTAAAAATTTTCTGCTGCTGAAACAATGGTTCTTCACTCATTCCTCCCTGGCCATGTGCTCCCAACCATCTTCCTTATGCTTGTTCTGATTTTTGATCCCTCAATGAACAAGTTCAACTCCCTAAACCAGCAGAAAAATAGCAGCACAAAAATAAAATAACATACTTGTGAAAACAGTCAGGAGAGTAATGGGTCATGTCATACTCATTTCTGCTTCAGAAGGAAGTTGACAAACCCATAGGAAGAGCAACTATGTTTTCAGGGCTTGGTATAATATTTCAGGAGGCAGTTTCTAGAGGTTCTTTTGCTTCCATCATGCAGTTATAGTCAATCTTCATGTCTGGTTTGTTGGGGTTTTTTTAATTTTAAAAATACTAATCTTTAAAAAAAATCAACCACAGCAACAGAAAAACTGAACCATTCTGATTCTCTTGGCATTTGAAAAATTGTTTTCAATGAAATGCTGTTGATAGTGACTGCTTGGTAATAACTTAATATCATTTTTGCACTTTCTAGTTTCCAAAATACTTTGCAAACATCAAGAGTTCTGAAACAGATGAGTTAGTATGTCTTATGCCTTCCCCATGTATAAATGGCATTTGTACTGTTCATGGATATAGACGCTACATCATAGAAAATGTCAAGTTATTTGGAAAATATCACAACTTGTACAGGGATGCTGGACTAGAATCACCTTGCATTGCTAGTTATTTGCATCGTTTGCCGTTCTGTATGTCCAGTTCTATTAGGGTGGGTGTACTTGTAGTTTGACCTGCTTGGAAGCCTTTTTTAAAAAATGTTTTGCTTTTTTAAATAGGTCTCCGATTTTTAGTTCATCTTTGCACAGATATGGGTATGAAAGAAGTCCAGGAATACACGACAAAGCTCAAGAAAGTGGAAAAATTAAAAGAAATAAGAGAGCAGGTAAGCTTGTTTCTCTCTATGATTATAGGTGGATAAAGAATTGGCTGGATGGCTGCATGCAAAGAGTTGTGATCAATGGCTGAATGTCCTGCAGGAGACCAGTGGTGTCCCTCAGGGATCGGTGATGGAACCAGTTTTGTTTAGCATCTTTGTCGGCAACATGGACAGTGGGATTGAGTGTTTCCTCAGCAAGTTTGCTGATGACACCAAGCTGTGTGGTTCAGTTGATTCACTGGAGGGAAGGGATGCCATCCAGAGGGACTTTGACATGCTTGTGAGGTGGGCTGATGCCAACCTTACGAAGTTTAACCATGCCAAGTGCAGGATCTTACACCTGGGTCAGAGCAATCCCAGGCACAGCTACAGGTTGGGCAGAGAAGAGATTCAGAGCAGCCCTGCAGAGAAG
>JANHGB010036786.1:0-13646 GCA_026283785.1 Coracopsis vasa | reverse complement strand
GTTTTTAGCATGGGCCAACGGCAAAACAATTTAATTTCTTTCTTGGAAATGCAGAAACCATTTTAACTGAGATGATCAAGATAAGTCTGACATCTGGCAAGGAAGCTATCTTAGAAGAGATCAGGAATACCCTTCCCAAGAGCAGTTCACACATCCACCAGATTAAAGTGACTGCAAAACCGGAGCCTGAAGTGAGTCAGTGTCTGGAGATGCCTATTTGCATCAATAGACTGTACAGAAAATAAAGGACAATAAGAATTAAGTGATTCTAACAAGCAAGTCTGATTAGTCTACCTTTTTCATAATATGTGGGGTTTTTTTTTGTTGGTTGAAAGTACATCAAGTATTAAAAATCTGAGTTATTTTTAGAAGAGTACATAATTTTCAACATTATTCTGATTATTCAGTATATAAACTGATATTCTTAAGGGCACAATTTTGAAAACATTAGTGCCTCCCTTTGCATGTCTTTGGCTCATCCATTATATATAGTCCTGTACTGAGGACTCAAAAGAAAACAGCTCTAAACATTCATTATTCTCTGAAATTTCAATGTTTTTATCCAAGGTTTTCAGCACACTAAAAACATTGGTAAGAATTTCATAAATAAATAAAACGTATAGAAAGAAAGAATATTTTGGCTACAATTATGACTTGCACTGCGAAACTGCAAATTATAATACAACATCAACCTCATGCTTTAAGGAAAGCTCTGCAATACACATTTGCACTGCCCACAAGCTTGCTTGCTTAAACAATGACATAAAAATGCTGCTTATATTATGACCATGTACATGGTGTTTGATGTCCAGGGATATATACACATTTACACAGATGAATGGATGCGGTACACGAGCTTTTGATAACTAGTGGGAAACGTTCTCCTCCCAAGTATTACCATGTATTCTGTTTCATAGGCTAAAGCTTTAAAGCAGTACTATAGGATATGCAGGTTTATTAGTGCAAACATGCCCTGTTCACAAGCTGTAAGTGCAAATCACTTACATTGCTGATAGATTTATGCAAAGCTTCACCGAGACAGTGCCGCTATGAAGAAAAGATCACAGGAATAAAGGGAAACATTCAGAAATCAACTAAGTAAAAGAAAAAAGGATAAGGAAGGGAGAGTAAAACATAGAACATTAATTATAATTTCATCAGGGAAAAATAAGTTGAAAACTATTTGGAAAAAATACAAATATGTTGCTTTGGTTTAGTATATATATATATATATATACACTATTTAACACAGAACAGAATTAAGTGTTTTCCTATGTTATGTTACAAAAACATCCAGGATAGCATTATCTCTTCAATGTAATATTATTCTTTACTCATATATTATGCAGCTGAAATGTTTTCAAATTACCCAACTGTCTCCTCTTCCCCTTTACGACAAATAATCTTGGGAAGAAATCATTAAGTACACCCATTTGCATTACTATTAGAAAAGATGTTGTGTAAGGACTATATCAGTCAGTTGTGTCTCTGAAATATCACAAGCACATTAAACACATATTAAAGATTAAATTTCACTGCTAACAGGCAGAAAACAAGTTTAGTCTGTAGTGAAGATAGATTTCTATTAAAATACTTCGTTTATTTTTCTTAAGATTCAGAATGAGACGGGTACAGAAAAGACTCTTCCTGAAAGTCTCCAGCAAAAAAACTTCATGTACCACTTACACTATAGTTGATTAGTAATGAAAAGCAAAATATAAAAGCATATTTCCAAGTAAATGTTCCATATGAAATATTATTGATCATACAAATCATACATGCACAGAATAGAGTCATCAGAAATGAAGCGAGAGCAATTTCAAATCCAGCATGATCAATTTCCCCTTTTGTCACAGGTCAGTCAAGGAAATGGCCTTCTCCAGGAGACAGCAGGTATTTTGGCATCAGCTTGGAAGCCTATAGTTATGAACTTTTAGATAATACTTTGTCAAAAAACAAATGGAAATTATTATTCATTCTCATGAATCTACAAGAAGGCACGACACAAAAATACATTACTGTGGTATATCCAAAGGTCTGTTATTAACATTGCAAGTGGGTTACAAGCAACAATTTTCTAGGCAAGGGCGTAACACTAGGAGGCACCCTACTCCACCGGACAAGACAACAGACTAGCATCTAAGAGCTCCGATTTCAACACCAGATTTCAACATCGCCAATCTGAACAAATCCACCTGTTTTCTAATGTGCTTCCCTTCCCACCTGTCTCCTTTGTTTAGGGGGAGCTGTTAAATGCAGAAATGATCTCTTGCTAAATAAACGTTCAGTTTCAAGAACTTGTGGGACTTAATGTTGACGGACGGACGTAGGCACCACTGTAGTACAACTAAGAAATATTTAGATTTTACAACTGAAGAAGTAAGGTTACTAGTGTTCTACACTTAAAGAAACTCCAAGTAAAAATAGTTTTTGGAAACTAGATTCCGAAGTCTACCCTATTAAAAAGGCCATTTATGAAAGTGAGAATTGCCCCATGCTACTTGCAGAATAACAGATTGCTTTCACCAAGAAACAAACTGATCTAATAATTAAAAGTACTAAGGTGGGATAATGATTTTAATACATGTGATTTCACCAAACTTAAAAGTTTTCCAGAGATATGAAAAACAGATGGAATCAAAATGAACTTTTGATGAAGGTCCTGCACTAAACCCCTCCAGTTCAGCTCAGTATTTAGTTTTTTACTGATTTCTTAGGCTACTTCACTCAGAGCAATCTTTCTGCAATCCACATTTCCTGATTGTGAGAGAACAGTAATTATCTTGTGCAAAAAAATTAACTATTAAATGCTCAGATCTTATTGGCAAAAAGAAAAAAGGTTATTTTTCAATAAAGTTGGACTTACATATTTGACATTCTGTTGTGTTCTAAAAGCACACACAGAAATGTTGAACATAAATACAGCTTCTGGATTTTTAACAAAACTTGAAATACAAGTACTTTGAAGTCTAAATATCATATCACTATTCAAAAGATTGATTGTATCAAGATCTGACTTCAGTGTACAGTTTACTGAATTTTCATATTACTCCTGGCTAACAGGAATTGTGTTCTTGTTTATAACCCTAGACCCTAAATGGGGAAAGTCCAGCTTTATCTGTTGTATCAAAGCAGATCTAGATCGCTTTGCAGTCTTTGCCTCATTTTAAGAATGATCTCCAGCAAAGACTGCTAACCTTTCTGAAGAAGAAAACCTATGTGCATCCATCACATGCTACTATAAGAATGTTTCCAAGATGCTGATTGAAAAAGCTGGAGGACCTTTGGCATAAGTCCATTTTTTCCAGCTAACAACAACTTCCCCAAAACTCTCCCTCAAGATATGTCTTTGTTTTGAAGAGAAAGACTGATTTGTCAGCAGATGTACTGTCTCTGGCTGCACAGAGCTTACATGACAAATGACCCTGCACAGATTTGGAAAGCAGCCGTTTCCCACTACAATGTTCTGTACTTGGCTTGAGGCTTGGAATGGAAGAGCTGCATCAAAGTTTGCCCTCTCTGGTAAGGAAAAGCAGCATTTAGAGCCCCTTTCCCTTTCTCTCAAAACCCAACAGTTTTCTACTGAGGAAAATGAAGTATATATTGGGTGCTCTGAAATGTGTAATTATCTCTGGAATCTAATTGGTCCTGATTTCCTCCTGGTTTTGTAGCAACCCTGAGCAAAGGTGCTGTGTCCAGGCTATCATAGGCTCGGGTACTTACCCTGTTGCTTTAAAAAGATGGAGCTCTTTGCCAGTTGTAGATGTCTATCAAACTGCTAGGCAAAATGCCTGTGTATTCTGACATTTTACCTATTTGGGTTTTGGATTATATGCTTTTAATCTGACAAACTTCAGGTTCAATGGTTGGAGAGGAGACTATCATTTGAATCTCCCAATATTTTCTAAAGTTTCTGGAATGGTACTAAAGCTCCATTTAATTTTACTTATTTGTCATAATGCTGTCAGGACTTTAAAGATTATTTATCTCGGCTAATCCTTCCTGGAGCACAGAGGCATCTGTCAGGAAGTGCCCTTAATCTAGAATTTTATTGATCTGCTGAATCTCAAACAAATTTTGCCCCACTTAATGAAGTTATGTCTCACTCCTTCCAGGGTCCACGGTTATAATTTGTTTTGGACCTATGCCAAAGCTACTTGAGCAACTATCTGCCACAGCAAAGAGACTAAAGGTAACGTTTTAAAACTAGATTCTTGCCAGAGTTTTTACCTTACATTTAAGGGGAAAACATATACTGATATAAGAATAGAATTTTATTTGGGCAATGGTGTAACTGTTGGATTTGGCTTAGGTTTGTATTTACCATTTTTGGAAGTATGAACTTAACTCCAAATATCAAATTAAACTTTTTTCTGACTCACGCATCATTAATTACATACTGTACCAAGAATTTAATGTTCTTTTCCACCCATTGACAGGTAGAATTAAAAAGCCTTTCAGTCTTATCCAGATTTACTAACTGAAACACTGCCAAACAAAACCTGGTAATATTAAATTCCAATTAGAAGTATATAATCAGAAAGACAAGGGGTTTTGGATATGAAGATACTGCAATTTCAAACATCAGCCTAGATATATTTTTAAATTTAATTAAACACCACACCATGAGAGAAAAAAATTAAATGAAGAAACTAAAAGAGAAATGAAAAAGAACAAAGCTAACATTTGTTAGTATTCCTAATGTATCCTACTGGAAATACCTAGAAAACTCTATTTGTTCTGTTGCTTTTGTTTGTCTGAATTGCTGTGTAACTCTTAATTGCAAATGGTCTTTAATGCATTTCCTCCATTACATTCAGAATATTTTAAACAACGAGTAACATAATGAACAGAATGCACTATGGGCTGAATGGGCTCACCATAACTAAAAGCTCAGAAAAAGAGATAGTACAGCTGAATATTAGGCATTTCTTTTCATGCTCAAGCTTCAGACAAAACTACAATGACCAATGTAGATAGAACAAATCTTCAGGATCACATCTCTGCATAGACAAGGGAACCCTGAACAGGGGGGATTCTTTATTAAGAACTATAGACAGTCATGAAACAGGGTGAAGCACCCTCAGTAGTGGGCCCTCTGAGGGCTGCAGTGACTCTGGACTACATGACTATTCACATGCTCATGTATAATAGTTTTCGACTTGCTTAAAGCATAGGTTTCCCCATTGGAATACAGGAGTACCGATTCTTTTAAATCAGTGATGAGTGGCAGGATGAGCGTGGACACTGGATCTAGGCAGAAACACCCAAAGCTCCCCAGTTCTCTCTGAGGCCTGCAGGAGCTACAGCACAGCCCCATTAAGAGCACAGTTTTGAGAACTGTAGTCACTTCTGAAAGTTTCCAAGAGCTGCAGAAATTTGTGCTCCTTTGGAAAAGCAACAAATATCTACAGGTGAAAGAAGAGGCACAAAACCTTACCCTCAGCTGCATTCCAGGTCTCCTCTGTTCTTTGCTCCCTCTTTGGTATGATTTTTCTTTTCATTCTTTTGCATTTCAGCATTTTAGATTTCAAAGTGCTTTTTAAATCTTGCCCAAAATCCCTTACCATCCACTAGATGTCACAGTAGCCTTACCAGTATTGTTGCATACAAGAATAATGAAAGAGAATTTTGAGGGGGAGGGCGGCGTTACTTGAAATTTACCTCCTCCCTCTTTCTGACAGACAAGCCTTTAGATAGTGTGTTCAGGACAATATAAAGTGACAGGAGGCAGAGTAAAATGATTCTGTGCTGAAAGTTAATCTCCTTTCAGGAAACTGATCTAGGGTATGTGCAAGTTACTTCTCTTAGAAATTTCGAGCATCCATTTGACAGCAAATCTTCTAAAGCAAGGATTACGCAGGCTGTGGAACAGGCCAGTAATCCTTGTGCTGTGCAAGGAAAGTAGTGTTTCCCAGTTCTGCAAATGTGGATGCGTGTCAGCTCTGCAATAAGCACCTCCACATAGGCATAGACAGAGCACTAACTGAAACTAGAAACAGATAATAATAATACAGGTCTTAACCTGTACATTTCAGTTGTGCAACACAGACAAGCTGCTTTAAAAACGAAGATTCCTGCTATATTGTCCATGGCTGAAGCCCTTTCAGCAGTAAAATGTTTTTAGGAAAAGCGTTAAAAACCCATTACACAGCTAAAAGAAATGGAGAAGAGCTAGCTCATCTGAATTCATATTTCATGAAGAAACTCTCACATGGATTGATGTAGAACTACTTAGTACAATTTACAGGAAAAAAAGGGAAAGCACTTTCTTTTTATGTCTTCTAGAATAATTTCTCCTATCAGGGATAAAAACTACACACTTGGTCTCTAGATACTGATCTAGTTAACCTACCAACTACATTTAACTGTAGATAGTAAGTGATGCTTTGCACCTAGTAAGAATGTGTTAAGCATTGAATCAGCTGAATAGCATTTTCTCTCAAGAGAATTATTTTACTCATAAAAAAGCTATACTGTTAGAATAACAATAAACCCACATGCATAATATGAGGGGCCACTTAGCATTACTGGTACAAAAGTAAAAACATTTCCTTGTTATGCCAAAGCTAGATCTCACCTACCAAATGTGCAACAACTAGAGGGCAGAAATTTGCAGATTACTATAACAGAATGAAAAAAAACAAGCCAGTTTTTAGTACACTTTATAGTCATAAATTTTTTGATTTAGCATTTTTATTTTTTTAAAGTTTTTGCCACAAAAATCAACAAGGACAAATGCAAAGTCCTTTACATGTAATGTACTAAACCCCTGCACTACTTCATACTCAGTTAAAGATCTCCTTTGCACAACCTACTTAATGGTAGGCTAAACATGAATCTGCAGTGTGGTCTGGCAGTATACTAGGCTGTAGCAACAACCAGTAGTTTGAGGGAAGGGATCAGTTCCTTTGACTTGGTACTTGTTGCACATCACCTTAGGGGGAGCACATTCTGTCTTCTCCTCCAGTTCATTCAGCTTTGGTTGCCCCAGTACAAGAAAAACATTGATAAAACTCACTATGAAGATAACAAGCACTCAAAGAGATCATTCAGAGAGGCTGTGGAATTTTTATTCTTGGAGGTTATTCAACACCTGACTGGACACAGCCCTAAGCACCCTTGTTTAAAATCAGTGTTGACTGATTTGAACAGGAGGTTGTACTAGGTGACCTCCTGAGCTCTTTTCCAGAATAAGTCAGTCATTGACTCTATACTCAGGTCAGTGCAGCTCTCAGAGGCTACCATAAGTATTTGAAAAGTTTAAAACCATAGAAAACTTAACACATCCCGTTCAAATTGTACTTTCATGAGAAAATTATATTTATAGGTACACTTAAATAGAGTAAATGAAGCTTGAGTAAAGGCAGTAACAGAAAAGTAAAATCAAACGAGTCAAAGTCGTACTGCATTCATGTTGCAAAAAGTAACAGACCAAGAACTTTGAAAGCCTTCAGCTATTATGAGCCTAAGACACAAGATTTTACAAGCTTAAATTCCCTTGTCAACAAAATAAATTGTTATGTTGCTGTAAGAAACTGTGTAATCAAATGCATGTTCTGTTATTAGACTTCTCAAATTAGACAGCAAATTAAAAGCCATCCCACAATAACACCCTGAAATTGCAGTCATTTAAAGAGTTTCAAAATCTGTTTCTCGTACTTTAAAATGTATTTGCTCATTACCAACTATTCTTTCAAATTGTAGTCAATGAAACCAGTTCTATAGCATTTATGGTTCGGAAAAAGTACAAAGCAAGTATTTTCTGTGAATTATCTAACATAACTGTGTTTATAAATATGAGTTGCAATTAACAAACTCAGTACTCACAAAAAATAAACCCAAAATAATGTTCAAAATCACTTAAGAGAAGACATAGCTGTAATAAACATGTAGAAACTGAGGGACATTTTGACTTTTCAGTGACTTGTGCAGCATTTTTATTGCAAAGATAAGGGATACCTCTAAGTGCAAACAATTAGAATTGGTAAATATTTACAATAGAATAGGTAAGCAGACAAAGAATAAAATAAATAACCAAATAAACAAATCTTGTAAGTGAAGAGGTGAGACTGCCAACACCCTCCCACTCCCCCAGTCAAAACTGTAAAAGGTTCTATTCACATTTAGTGTAAAGAAAGGGCATTCATATAATTTTAAGGCAACTTGCTTATATTACTTTAAAAGTTTGATAATTATTAGGTTTAAAAAGCATTATGCTAACAAATTAAATTTCAAAGACAGGTGTCACAGCCAATTTCATGTTGTTAATTGGTAATAAACCACTAGCAACTAAACTGCAACTTCTAATGCTCAAAGAGACCATAGTTACCTGGTCTAGAAGATCTTCAACTTTTTTTTGCCATCCATCCCTTGCTGCTTTTTTTTCACGTTCTTTCAGCTGCAGCAGCTGAGTCATGGCTGCCTTCTTATCCTCTTCATGCTGCAGCCTCAGCTCTTCACGAAGCTTATTACATTCCTGTCTGAAAGCAAAGGTGAAATAACTAAAATGCAGTGGAACTTGTGCAAGAAATGAGGAAGAATTAAGAACTCTAATAATTGGAAAAGTTTAGGTAATAACAGAAGCCCTTCCTTTACATTTCATTTGCTATTACATTTGCATGTAATACATACTTCATTTATTAAAGAATAAAATGAAAAAAATTAATACTTGCCGAAGATTTTCTGTCCATTTTACTTCCAAGTCACGAGCCATTCTGTCAACTTTGAACTTTTCCTCTTCTCTCATGGTAGCAATCATTGCCTCGTGCTGTTGTCTCTCCTGATCTAGTTCTCCCTGAAAACACAAACTTCACAATAGAGACTGATCAGCAGCAAAAAGGTATTTCAAACCTTAAACAAGTGTATTTATAACAAAAGTGTCAGTTACAATTGGCTTGTAAAACTTGAACTTTTTCAGTGTGTGATTCCTAATTACACACAATCAACGCCTATACATCTGCTGATATTTCTTACTTGTAGAACAGAATTCTGCATTCCTATAAAAAGCTATAAAAAGCAATTTTCCAATAAGTCATTCTGGAATTAATCTTTTCAAATACTGTTACACTGAATCACCGAATAATTTGTGTTGGAAGGAACCTCAAAAGGTCATTAAGTCCTGTTCACTGCAGGACTAACTTCAGAATTGCTCACCTTCTTTGTCAAGCATGATTTGAATATTTTTTTTTTGAAGCAGCAAATATTCAGTATTTGAATTTCAAACCTTGGGCTACCTGCATTTGATATAAAGTTCATGTATCTTCTTTATGTTTCTTGACTGGGCAAACCTGCTAGAAACAGGGTTTCATAGTCTGAACACCAAAAAGAAATATGAAATTCCTATCAATTTCTGTCCAAACTTTACTAGAACAGTATTAGGTACCACCTAGAAACCATACTTACATGAATGATGAATGTTTCTCAGCAGTGCTTGCTTCATCCATGAGAAGCAAACATGGCCATCTAAACTTAATGAAGGCTTTTTAAAGTGAAGTTTTTTGGTAGGATTTTTTCATGTATATATTTTAAAATCTGTTAAGATAAATGTTATTGCCTGTAACCTCCTATATATGAATATTTAAATGTTATAATAGATGAAGAGAGAAGAACTCATTAGGTTATAAAGACACTTAGAGAAATCATAAAAAATACAGAGGAAATACAAACTGCAATAGGGTGCCCATCTACTGACCATAGCCAAAGAAATAAGTAATAATAAAAAACCCACAACCAAAAAAACCCCCAAACAAACAAACCCCAAAATATTCTGTTTCAGGTTGGTTTTGTTAAGAAAATAACACCAGTACGAAAACAGATCCAGGTATTTACTATTATTATTTCTTTTAATATTTGCTGCTCTACTTCAAACATTGGTGTGATCTTGTAAATGTACATTGTTTACTGAGGAAAGAAAAAGGAAAGGTTATACTTAAATCGAATGAGCTACTGGCAGATTAACTGACAGTTCCAGTTCCATCTAGGCCAACTGAAACAGCAATATATTTGTGCTTAAACAAATTAATAGCTTCAGTTATATAAAATGGTCACATTTTCTGGATGATAGTCTGCTATCTTTCAAGATATCATAATATATATCTTTAAAGTATTCTTAAGCATCTTCTGAAATTCTAAATTTGAGCCTGAAATGAAGACTATGCTCATTACTTGCGGAAAACATGGTGCATAAAAATGAATCTAGAGCTAGTGAGCTCTGGATCTTGCTTTGCACAAAACCACGAAACTCTCTGGAATAGCACTGGTCTAACAGAGACCCTTTTTACATTCTCAGGAAATTCTGTTAAGCCTCTGAAAAATCCACCTCTGGATTTATTTTGTATGGACACACTTTAGCACAATTTATATTAACAACAGAAAGATCTGCTTGCAGCAATACCCATTAAATACTGGAAGTGTTCTGAAAACAAACAAAACCCAAAACCACCCACCCCAAACCAACCAACACAAAAACCAAACCACAAACCAACCCATCTTAATTTTCCATTTTTTTTCTCTCTGCTTAAAATAAAGATAAATCTCTTTTTTAACAAAGCCATATGAAGTTCCTTCAATAATGTGTACACTATAATACTTCTTGCCATTTTAAAAACAAGACCAAAATCACCGTGACTGTACTTTGCACAATTTATTCTTCAACATTATGTTTACCTCAACACTATACAATGAATCCGTGGTCTCTCGCAGTCTTGCTCTAGTTAATTCTAGTTCTTTCTGGAGTATCTCCTGAGCTTCCTGAAGACTGGAGATATGCCCTTCTGCAGTACCAAGGCCTTGCTCACTTTTTCGTACTAGGTCTTGCAGACGAGACACCTATGACATTAAAAAAAATAAATAATTGTGATTTCCATACTTATTAATATTGGCAGCCAAGTCATCCTGGCTTCATTTTCTTCCAGTGTATTGTGCAACAATACACTTTCTTCTGCCTGTTTCAGCTCCCCATCTATACAATAATGATACTGTATCTTTTTCCTTCAAGTAAAAATATTAGAGATTGAACATTGTTCACCAGCTATAGGCAAAAAACTTTAAATACGCAGGCTGGAAAAAACAGAGTAACTAGAGGCAGGGGGGACCAAAGGACAACAGCTAAGGGTAACTGAAGTTTTTCAGGCAGTAGTAGCGGTCTATGCCATTGCCTTTGTAAGCTGAGATAAATTCATTCACACTGAATTTATTCATTGCAAGAAAAGACTAACCTTTGGTTTGCAGGTATGAGCAGGTAAGAGTTATCACTACTTTCTGTTTATTAGCATAATTAGATGCAAACAGTGCTTATAACATACACAGGTGCACACACATGCTCTCCCAGAACTCTCTCCCTCTGTATGCAACCCATAAGGTGTTTACAAAATAGACTCTTTATCTTTTGGTAAGGAATTCCAAATTTCTTTGGAAGACAGATTGCAGAGAAACCTAATGTAATCTTGAGCACTTGTGTATATGCTCCTTTGCACTACATACAGACAACTAGTGATTCCCTACAAAACACAACTACCTGAAGGAGAATCTGTGTATCTGGTTGCAGCTCACCATTGCATAGAACATAAACAGCAGTCCTGCCAATCTGAAGAATACAAAATATGCAGGAATGCCTCTCACAAAGTTTAGGTCTTTTCTGCTGATGACAAGGCAATGCTGGAGGCTGTTTAGAATGATCCTTAGTAATATAATTGGAAATGCTTTGCATGGAGATGGCCAGTCTTTAGACTCACTGTCAGGTTACAACGAGTCTTTCTAAAAGGTCTTGGCTGGTCTACAGTGAAAGGAAGCAAATCTAGAGAGTAAACAGCCAGTCTCATCCTGAGATACATGTGAGAAAGTATCTTGATTTAACCTGAACTCTCAGAAACAGTCTCTGGCAAGTAATTAAGATCACACTGTTCTTAAATAGCTTTGTAATAGGAACAACCCAAATGAGGCTGGAATCTTCCTCACCCTTATGCTAAGATAATTGCTGTTAAAAAGTCTGTCAAAAAGAAAAGAGGATAGAATTGGCTCAAAAGCAGCCTTCTCAGCAGAGAAGTTAGAACTAAGCTAACATCTGCAGAAAGTAATAAATATATGCCTACTGTTAAATGACATCTGTAACTTTAAACAAAACAAACAGAAAAGGAAGCAGCAGTAAAAACATAAGAGCTAAGCTAAAGATGTGCCAGACATTTCATAGGGAAGTTTCTGCCAGGTCAATGAAGGCATTGAGAAACTGTTGTCAGTTGTCAATAGGGATTCAAATGGTAAGCCATGGTTGCAAGTGAAGCACTTCTCTCATGTGATTTAGATAAATATAATAACAAAACAAAGCATATCTCCTTTGCACTACATGGAGTGGACTTACAGTACACCCTAAATTTATCACCCGAATGCTTTCTCTCATTCTCTCAATATACAAAACACACTGTAATAAGTTTATCCTGACATAAGAATGTATACGAGCTCAAATACCAAATAGTGCCTGGCCCTAATTCCCCATTTTAGTTTTTTTTAGTTATACATTCCTTATCTATGCCCATTTTCTTAATTTAGTGTGCTGATGAATTTTCCACACCTGGACTTGACAGCAGTTAGATAATGACAATTCATTCTTAAAACATTTGATTACTTTCAAAGAAAGAACAAGTTTATTACTCATGAACCCAAGAGAACTTGATAAGAGTAAAACTAAATTTAAATTTAAAACTTTATTTAGTAAAACTAAAAACCTACAGTGTTGAATGACAATAGTGTTCTCCTCAGATCTCTCTAGCAACAAAGAAAGTTAACATGCAACAGAGAAAGCTAAAAAGAAATAACTAAACTCTCTGTAATTCTGAAATAAAAAATAAACCTGTGTATGATTTTGTTAACATACATAACAAATATATTTTCATCAAGTATAGTGTTAAAAGAGCAAGAGCAGTTCTAGCTTCACTTTGCACCATCTCCAAGTACCAGCAAATGCGCTCACAACTATCAGAAGGAAGGACAGTCTCCTGTCTCACAAGTACTCATGACTGATGTGTCAGCAGTGCCACTGAGCTCTAAAGATCGTAGATTCAACTACTCTTGTGATACACATTAACATACTGAAACTATATTAATACATACTTTAAGAATATATATTCTAATATATAATATTTCAATACCTTAGTATGTATATTAATATAGTCATGTATTGATATACTAATAGTATATTGATATATATTAACATAATATATACTTCAATATAGTAATAATTCAATGTATACTTTCAGAAGGACAACCTTTCCTATTTACTAAAAACAAGCAGTTTTATTCCAAACCGAGTTTAACATTTGTGCAATTTGCAAGCCACCAGAATTAGACAAACAGCCACCATCTCCAGAACTTGTACAGTATAGAAAATGGCAATTAAAAGTATTGCTGCAAAAAAGCACGTAATGCTTGAGTCTGTCTAAAGCTCACACAGAAATCATATGTATGACCTGTTAAATAAAGAGGCTGATGAACTATTTTCTTGAAAGAAAGCAAAAGTTCAGACAAGAATAGATTGATGGTTTGATGAACGGATGTATTTCTACTTTAAAAATGTGACTTCACGAACGAAGATTTTGGGAAGGGCTTTACCCACGCTTACTACAAGCGCGCTGATGACTAAAAAGGCCAAT
>JANHGB010036784.1:0-15369 GCA_026283785.1 Coracopsis vasa | reverse complement strand
ACCTCCTGGTCATAACTAGCCTTGACTTTCAGTCCTCATTAATTTGACGGGGTTAGATCCTGTCCATTTCTACTCTGCCAGAGGACAAGTATTTTAGAACTCTGTTTTAGCCTTCATCTATGCAAAATGCCTATTTTAATGATCCCCCAGTGGGATGGAGAAGGCATTATAAAAATTTTGCAGAAAATCCAGCCATTAAATTATTAACAAAGTTCACATGGAACGGCGTTACCAATTACCCTGTCCAGCAATTGTCACTGATTTTACATTAGTACCAAGCTGTAGCATTGTACCATTCTTGACTCCAATGCTTTTCATTGCTAGGGAAGATAATTCATAAGACAAAGATCTCCCTCTTTTGCTCCTCTTTCAACTTATTCCTTCCTACAGACCCACTCACCTCTTTCCAGAAGCCTCAGATTCATGCGCTGTGCAAATTCAACCCAATAAAAGATGAAGAGAGCCCAGAAACAAAGACTGAATAGCTGATGCATTTACACTAATTTATTAGATATTTATTTGTTAATTTAAGAACTGCTTAGCTTATTGAATTATTTGTGATTTCTATTGTGGACAAATTAGTGTCATGGTTACTGTACAGTTGATACACTATGCACACCCCAATTTTTAACAATTTTCTACCACATCTTGGAAACAACAGCAATAATAGTGGATCAAAATTCCAGAATACAGAAATGCTACACTGCTGGATTATATTCTAGAATCTGGTAGCTGCCCCACCTGGCACATTCAATAAATAAATTATATTCAACAGATGCTTTTTCAAAGCCATGGAATAGGTTCCTCCAAGTTTATAGGTCACAGAGACTTCCGAAAATAATGGGAAAACAATGCAGTATGCCCAAGAAGATGCGATTTGTAAAGAAGTAAATAAAGTACTTACAAGTGAGAAAATGCAAGTTCTGCCATAACTGGGCAGAAGTGAGCCATGAAAAATTAAGTTTGTTGTAAAAAGATGCAGTAACACAAGTTAAGGATACAAGATCAACTGACTACTGAATTTATATTATGTCATGTAGAGTTTTTTGCTTTTTTTCACCTATTATAGACAGACGGTTAAATGCACACTGCATAAAAAGGATACTTTTAGAGGATAAAAGTTACAAAATGCATGTCTAAATTTGTGACTGCAAGCAAAATATTAGATGTCTGTGCAGCTCTGTTAAAATAAGAGTTTGGTTTTGATTTTGATAGCAGAGGACTATATGTATTTTAAGGGAAATATACATGATTTACTCTATTAATCTAAAGCTTTAAATTGTAGAATGTGAAAGCCAAATGATTTTTTAACATCTAGTTGTCACTACAGCACTGACTTATGGTAGCAAACTGACAGATGAAAAATCTGCACACTTGTCTAAGTCAGTGAAATAAAGATATGATAAACATCAAAACCTTTTCTTTAGCAACTTGACATAGGCGTGTGTACATGGGTCCTTGATCACAAGGGAGGAGAGGAAGTGAAAAAGCCCATTTGATTATTAGTATGATGCTCCTATAATTATACAAGTTTTGAACCATAAAAGGAATGAAACCACAGAACTTCACAGATAGTTTCAAAGGGAGACTTCTTCTTGTGTGCCCAGTAAGAGCAGATATCATACAGTTTAAAAACATCAGCTTGTGTTCTTGAATTATCATCATAATCAGGCACTTTAAGAGATTGTGAGAGGTTTTGGCCATCCAAAATGAAATAAATTGGTTATTTTCTGGCTGATCAGTGCTTTTCCTTTCACTGTCAGAACCTCCTATACTTTAATTCCCTTTTGTTATTGCTTAGCTTATCTCACCAACCAAAATAAGAAGCTATTCCTTTCCGAGATGTTTTCTGTTCCTTTATGAATCTCAGCTTCATGCTCTGGTGAAAGGAAAACCTTACCCTCATTTTCTGGAGATATCCCACTGTTCTTTCCTGGTTGCTGAGCTGAAAGTCAGTTAAAGACGCAAATTTTCTGCCCTCCCTTTTCAGAAAGTGGGAATTTACTTCAGTGCATCCAGTGTCTTACTTTTCCTTCTGAATTATTCAGCTTTTTTTCTAGCTTTCCTTCGTACTACATTATGTCTAAACTATGGTTTGTTTTTCTAGCCTGTGTTCTCATAGCAGTGGAGCTATGATCCGGAGCTCTGGAAAGTCTGATCACTGGAGGATAGGCCTTCTCAGATAACTTCCATAGCCTTCACTCAGGTTCATAAAGATCCTATCACTATTTTATAGCATGGCCATATTCTCAATTTTCTCTTTTTTTTTCCCTTAAATTTTCTTAGTGTTTTCAACTCTTTCAGCCTAGTGTTCTTTCTAGGTTACTTCCAAGTTACCTCTCATAAAGCCCATGACAGATTTTTATTAAAGGAATTATTTGGCACCTATGTCAACAGCAATGTGCTTCCTTTTCCAGGCAGTTGCTTTGAGTTTACTGATGATTCAGGAATTGCAAGTTCCAAAATACCTTGATTTTTGAGAAACCAACTGGTTAGTCATACACAACACGAGATAGGCCTCTAAAGTAAGATCTAGCTTATCTGACATAGATCTCCTTTTGAAAACAGTAGAAGAAAGATCTAGCCACCACACTGAGATTAATCTCATCCTTATTTCTAAGGGTGAGTGAAGGAAATCAAGTCTGGAACATAGTTTTATCAATACTATTGAGTTCTTCACTAAAAATTCTACAAGAAAATGCAAGAAATCCTATCACCAATGCATCAAAAATGTTTAAGCCAAGATTCTGTTTAAAATTCTCTTCAGAAAATTTGTACTTTGCATGTGTTTTCTATCCCAAAACCATTCTGCACTACCTTCTCAACTTAGGATGGGCCAATGTTTCAAAGTGAAATCAAGGAAACACTTATGAGGATGCTTGGTTTGGCAGAATGTTTTCAAAAGCTTATGTCCACCAATTGCTCAAATAATGTCTCTACATAAATTTTTAGGAGTTATAGGACAGAAGAGAGGTTCAGCATGATCAGAACAGTATCAGGACACAAACGATACTGAATTAATTAACAAGACAATTGTATTTCCTTCCAGTGTCAGAAATTCTACTTTCATTTTCTCTGTTTTAAATTCCTTATCTGTTTTTGTATGTGCATATTTGGTAGCTCAGCAGAACCCTATTCACTCTCACCACCAGCTTCTGATATAACAGTCTGAAGAATGTCAAGAGTGTTTAAGGAAGGAGGAATTTGCAAACTTTCTAACAGTGTGAGCCTGTTTTGGCAAAGATCCACACAAGTGGGCATTAATTTACCAACTTTGCTAAAGAAGAACGTATCTAAGGAATCTGTTGTGAAGAAATTAATGGTTCTTCTTCCGTTTCTGATGAGCACTCTATGGAAAGGCTGAGCTTCAACCTTTGTTACTGTAGCTTCCATTTAAGCAATCTGCCACCTAGGGCTGGAAAGGGGACATAATTACAGCAGAGGGGAGGGTGAGATTGGCAAGGAAGACCCAGCTTTGGAGTCATGTAATTATGATTTTCTTACAAGAAAAAAAGACATACTGAAAAGTGAAATACACAGTACTACAGCTCTAATGAGCATTGTGATTGAGCTGAGGGACAGCATATAAAAGTTTCCGTAGGAATCTATTATAGCATTTTACATGTAGTTAACAGTATTCCTCAGATTGCTCATCCTTCATTAAAGTAGCTCCTCAATAATTTAATATATATTGCAATTTATCTGACATAGTACTTATAGATGTCTTATAAGTACTTAAGTACTTATAGATGTCCCTGTGATATCTGACTACTTGTGTTCTGCACTATGCAGAAGCTGAAATATTGTTTAAACAAGAATAGGTCCTACATTAGCACTTTTCCATCTTCTCTTCATTGCAACAGTATTTATACAATAAATCATAGAATCATGTGATCAACTCACAGTCCACATCAAGGAGACATATTAAATGCAATCAGCTAAAATGTTACTCTGCTCTATCAAGGCATTTCTTTTCAGAATATAAACACCAGTGTTGGAACAGTTGCTGCTCTTTCCTCATTTTCTTTAATTCAGTGGGACCTTTTCCCACAGAAAAGTGGTGTTTCTCCTCCTCCCTCTTCCCACTCTAAATATGAGCAGTATAACAGACAGATGGGACAGGATTTAGTCCACATCTAGGGATGTTTTCTAGGTACAGGACCTACAAATTAGCATTGCTAAAAGTGGGTAAATTATACCAAATTTGCTACATGCTGAAAGGAATAATGCGACACCTTTTCTTCCAGTCAAAAGGGATATCAACTTGATCTGTCTTGGAAACCTCATAGACCATGCTAAGCTTCCAAAACAGATACACAGACACTGATCGCACATCCACAAATCCTAATCTAAATTTGCTTCTTAGGAATAATTATGTTAAAGAGCACCATCTAGTTAGGTGCCCAACTACTCCAGTCAATACTATCTGATAGAACAGTCTTCTTAAGATATATGGTAAAGTAATCGTTTGTCCCAAACAAATTAATGGAAATTAGAGGTCTTTCTTAGAAATCAGTAGGAATTAGTGTTCTTATCATTACTGTTTTATTTTCTTTAAGTGTTGTACATTGAGAGGAAAAGGGGATTTATTTGTCACCCTATAGCATCAGCGATCCTCAGTCTAGTGAATGACTAATGGAAGATTGATTGTAGCTAGATGTTCAGACTCATTACAGAGGAGTGTTTGAAGAGCATTATGATGAAAAAGGTCCAGCCAGAACAAAGAGTAAAGCCAGGGAAAGAAGGTAGATAACAAAATAACCCAAGGAATATAATTATATGGGCACAAAAATTGGAGGATCACAAATAAAGAAATTACTTCTATGTAATTACATTCTTTTACGCACTGGTCAAATTAATCCCTAATTTCCAAGTAAGCATGGAGATCAGCTGGCACCAGCTGATTCCGTACAAGAACTGGTGTTTCTGCTTTACCAAATTGAGGTGTAAAGTCCTAATGCTGAAAGCTCCTACACACAGAGGAAAGCCTATTTAAGCATATGAAAGAAATGCTGCAGAAAATGTGGGCTGTACCAAAAAGATTGAGTAGAAAGAAGGGCACAAATAAGAAGAAAACAGCATCTCATATAAGTGAAGTATGATAAACTTTAGACGATAAGGACAAGAGAAGCTAGAGAAGGGAATATTTAAAACTCAGTCAAAATTTGCACACCTTGGCTGTGTCTTTATCATTGTTTGAAGACAGAAATGTACGAAGAGCATCATACTGTTATTTTCCCTACTTAGAATAGCTAATTACTTTGGTCCGATACACTTTATCTTATTGATTAGCACTTTATTCTGCAAGTAACACCTTGAAATCATAGGACCTATCAGGGCCAAGGTCTCCCCCAGTAAAGTACGGGTATCAAAAAAATAGCTCTTAATTAGTCATCACTGAATTATTAAAGCTTTATTCTGTATTGAAACCTAGCATTTCTACAGTCAGAAGAATAGACAATGAAGGAAGTGAAACTTGGTATCTCAGTACAAACTAGCATTTGTCATGACCACCTTTTCAAACTGGATAATAAATGTAAGTTCTGGCAAGACTGGCTGTCATTGAGCTTGCATAAAACTAAGGATTTATGAACTGGAAACCCCAGTGTAAACACTTCGTAGCTGTACAGATAAAGCATGGATCACCGCTAAACAAATCTTACAATGAAGGAGTATTTGTGTATTTCTTACGTGTGGTCTTTTTAGCAAATACAGGAATTTAATTGTGTTTTTTTAAGTAAGATATTTGAAGTAAGCTGCATATTTCATCTGCCTGTATTATCCAGGGACTTGGACATGGTAATGTAAAAGATTCCTTTCTGTCATAAATTCGTTCGTGAAATATCATAGAATCTATGCCTTTAGTGTGTCTATTAAGATTGTCTGTTTAGTGCAATCACATCTAGATAACTAATCATTTGGAGAACTGCAGAAAATCAAGTTTTACTGACTTTTCTTTATTTACACATTCTGGGAAGCTAACTATAGTCAAACTTCATATTAAAACTACCTCACATTTCCCAAGTAAATGTAGAAGCAATCAGAACATTCAGCCTGCCGAAATCTGTATGACTGGTCTCGTGTTCACACAACTACCAAATAATAAGCTTCCTTGTCCTTCTCCTCCCTGACCCCTCCCAAAGCCCCTCAAAATCAGGAAATCCTCAAGTATCATGCACTGGAACAAAGATTTGGCAATGTGAGTCAGAGAGATGAATTTTGCCATTTCCTTCAACTTCTGCCCAAATTTTGCTGAATTCTGAAACTTCAAAATTGCAGTTGTATAAGTGTCTGCACAAGAAAGAGTACGTGTGAAAACAAAGTCCTGGCAATACCTTTGAATATTGTCGAAGCTTGTATCATACGCCTTGGATTCATTATTTTTCTTCCTATATTTTTAGACACAGAGACAACATGTGATAATAAACCTAAAAGAGTGAATCAGATCGGAGTTTGAGATTCACCCCTCAGAACCCCAAAATCCATGTTTATTAGAAAAATAAAAAATAGACAAAAAAAGTCCATATTTTAACTCTCATTATTTTAACTCTCATTCTCTCTGTTACTTCCTCTTCTTGCACCATCCCAGATTTTCTCTACTTGAACATAATAATTAGGCTATAAGGTACTATCCATCCTGCTTAAAATCTGTGTTACTGTACACTTGGATAATGATGTGGTCCACATCTTATTTTGATCAGAATGAGTGCAACATGATTTTTTTGTTTTGTTGTAACGAAATTAATTTGGTGCTTTGATGAGTCTTGTCCAGTTAAACATATATAATAAAAGTTCAAACTTGTGACTGGGCTCCATACAGGTCCTCATTCCAGGTAAATCATTTTAAGACCACCACCCTCCAAATACGGGAGAAAGGCTCAACAACTGTAAATGTGTGGGAAACAGTTTATTCTAAAAGGTGAATCAGATAATAGCACTTAGAAACATACACTGTCCTGGGTTCAGCAACATGCATGTTTTCATACTCTATGCATCAAGCAATTGTGAGTCATTGTCTTCTACAGCCATACTACTCAAGTGCTCAAATGTATGCTATTTAGACTTGTTGGTAGCTCATATTGAGGCAATTATCCAGAATTACCCATCCATCCATTAGTGAATTATTTGAGTTCCCAAGACAGACCTTCCTAGTCTCTTAGAATAACTTTCTCAGATGCATTACCTTGCATTTAGCTAAATTAAACGGTTTTTTCTTGGATTTGATCCTCCATTGAAGTGATTCAGATTTCCCTGGCTTTGAACTATCTTATCCCACAAATCTTTATTATCTTGAAGCTTCTCCAGCAGGGTTGCATAGCATCATATGGATTACTGACACAAATATTACACTGCAAATTAACTCTCAGCTCTATGAACCCTACTAGATATGGTCCTATACATCTTTCTCAGTAGCTACATCATAAGATCTGTCAAATCTTCAATCCATCTAATCAATTCCTTGTATATATATCCAAACTTCTGAACCTTAATGCCATGTCGTATCAAGTCAAATGTCTGGAGAAAATCAAGTATGCTAGATCAAAACATTTTATTTTATCAGTCAGACCTTTAATCTTAGTGGAAAACATATAAAATCATTCTGGCTAACGTTACTTATAAGATACCCACTATTTATTTTACTTACAGACCCCATAAATTACCTTCCCATTATATGGCTCAGGCTAATCTTTCTTGGCTGTCTACGTTCTCCTTTTTAAGTACTCTAACAGTACTTCAGAATTTCCCTAGTTTTTGAAAAGTAGCTTAAGTTATTGATTCAGATTATTCCACAGCTGGTTCTTTAAGTGAAACTTATGTGAATCCGTTTCTTTGAAATTTTTAGTTTTCCTTTCAGTGATTTTTGTTCTGTTTTCCTAAACTGAAATAGAAGCAGGAAGCTTCATTTCTGAGGACAGCTGAAAATGCCCTCAAGGTTTTGGAGATAGCACACTGTTAATTCTGAAAACTTCCTTCCGTTGCAAGGAGTGGTGCCTCCATCAGTGACTTACAGGGTTTCTAGGGCTACCAAATCTCTGGCAAATTAAATCTGGATTAGCAATATGGCCATTCAGTTTTCAGGAGCACTGCCAGCACGTCTGAACACCATTGCACTGCTCTCTGTACACATGCCCAAAGGTTAGACTCCGAGCACTGCAGTTATCAGACTACGTTTGCATGGGCCTGAAGGGAGAATGAATGCACTGTTCTCAATCAGGCACCAAAACCTTTTACACAATAGATGGAGAGGGTTAAATGATTCACAATGAGATTAGCAATAACCTGAATGCTAATAGAGTATGTTCTAGAATAAACAAAAGGAAAAGTAAATATGAGGTTTTAAGCTACCACCTCTTCTCCTCACTAACCTCATCTGAGACTCAAGTACTTAACTCCAGGCTGCAAGGAGAAACTGGCCCCCACTTTAGGTCTATATCTCAACTGCTGCAACATGGGTTCATAAAAAATTTCTATAAAAAATGTGGATTTACTCCTCCTTATAGCACTGCATGTGAGGAGGAAGTGGTAGCATTCCCTGCCCATTTTATATTGACAAATATTTAGAATATATTCAAGATATGGAAGACCCTGTAAAATGACAATAAATTTTAGTCCAGGTCTTCACCCTTCACCACCACAAAAGGTCATTATAACTTTTTATTCCATGTCTTCAGATCTAATAAATCTTTCCTAGTTATCTGCTAACCAAACCAGCTTAGCACGTGAGAACAGAGAGCATCCTCTTCCTCTCTCTCATGCACACACAGAATAATATATAAACTGGTAATTAGACCACTGCCTGGAAGGGATAAACATGAGTTTAAACACATTTTGGACACTACATCTTCTAGCAAGATGAATATTTTACACATGTGATGTTTATTCTGAGTATATCCATTAGGTGAGACCTCTTGCAGGACACAGGGAGACAAACATCTCTTTTCAGAAGCAGATTTAACAACTATCTCATTACTGAAAAGACTGAATCAATTACAGGGCTGAAATTAAACTCTGCATAAATCCCATTTTAGGTAAATAAATTGCTTATGCATCTGGCTCTTTTACCTCCCCATTTTTAAACTATGTCTTCAAACTTGGCTGTGTCTATTTGCTTTGAAGTCAGTACTGAAATATATAGGCTGTACTACTAACTTGTTTAAATTGGACTAGGCCAATAGGAGACATAGCAATTTAAATCTGATTTCCTGACCCTATGTTATCAAGAAGTTCTACATTATTAAAAATGTTATTTCATCTAAATACGAAGTCCATTTAGACACATATTTTATCTTGTATTTTGAAGTCCAAAGACATTACTTATGAAGCCTCAACAGTAAGGATCAAATTCATCTCAGGTGCAAACTCATTCATAAATATATGTGGCCTGATGTGTCCTTTCTCTATGGTTAGAACTTTTTAAAGAACCACTACACTGTCTTCCATGTTCCCAAATAAAAGAGTTGTTTTGTGAGCAGGGGGTAGATTGCTTCTATGCAGAAGAACCTGGTGAAGCCTTTTAAAATTACTGATTTACAAATTGTAGTGATTGAAAGCTAATCTCAATTATAGTACTAAGGTGCATTGTTACACTGTGTGATAGTAGCATTTTCTACCTTAAGTGGACTTTGATTCAAACAGGCTCGAGTAAAGAACAGAGAAAAAAGAGCCAGTCATGTACTATATGCTCATTGTAAATCTTGAACAATTTTTTTGTTTTTAATATAGCTGGTACAAGAATGCCTTTTTTCCTTTGTTCAAGGTATTTACCTCTTTTCTCACCAGCAATTCTAAATATCTTGAAGAAGGACATGTAGGATTTGAACAAAAGATGACAGGATTTTTTCACTAACATAGTGGTGTTGCCATATAATTTGAAAATAGCTCTTAGTCGTATAAAAGCTATGAATCAATTTATTATTTAAATAAACATTAGAAGAAATCTACTGGCATCCTGACTTATGTTTGGGGCGGTGGGCAGAGTATTGTAGGAGAAGTAAGAGTAAAAACAAGCCTGTGTCCTAAGCTAAATGTAGTTTCTAACATTAAAGTTTTAAAATGCAGAGTTCCCAAGAACAGGAGCATTTCCTTGTAAAATAAATTTTAAAACAATCAAATGTCAAAAAGGCACATCTTTAAAATAATTCTTAAGTGCCACATACACCATCAAGTTACTAGAATAGAAAATGCAGTTTCCTATTCAAGGTACAGTACACAACCCTGAAATCGCTGAAATAAGCCTCCAAATAACCTGCAGTGAAGAACAAGTATTCACCTATTCTTGGCCTTCTTCCTGGAGCTTTCTTTTTCAGTCACTATCAGAGAAAGATTATGGTTCTTGACATGCCTTTCATTAAAACACTTCTTTAACAGGATTAGTTTAAAACGAGTGTGAATCAATAGTAACTTTGCTTTCTGACATTCAGTTATTAGAGTACATTATATTATTCATTTTAAGTATTGACAGCAGGACCTCCTCCTGTCTTTCAAAGCACCCCTGTCTTTTCACCTTCTGACTGAGCTTTTCCTCCTCACAAACATATTTAGTACCCCCTTTTAATAATAGAAAGGTTAGGGTTACAGGGGACCTTAAAGATCATCTAGTTTGTACCCCCTGCCACGGGCAGGGACACCTTCCACTAGACCACCTTGCTCAACGCCCCTTCCAGCCTGGCCTGAACACTGCCAAGGACTGGGTACCCACAGCTTTTCTGTGCAATCTGTTCCAATGTCTCACCACCCCTCTTTCAGCTTAAAGCCATTCCCCCTTGTCCTATCACTATGTGCCCTTGTAAAAAGCAGCAATAAGGTCTCTCCTGAGCCTTCTCTTCTTCAGGCTGAACAAGCCCAACTGTCTCATCCTGTCTCCATAGAAGAGGTGCCCCAGATCTTTGAGCATCTCTGTGGCCTCCCTTGGGCTTGTTTCAACAGGTCCACATCCTTCTTATGTTAGGGGCCCTAGAGCTGAATGCAGTACTCCAGATGGGGTCTCATGAGAGCAGAGTAGAGGGGAAGAATCACTTCCCTCAACTTTTTGGTCATACTCTTTTTGGTGCAACCCAGCATATGTTTGGCTTTTTTACAATCCCACACAATGACAAGGTAACTTTCTTAGATCCACAGTATCTATCTGCAACAATACTGCCATCCTAATGCTCTAATACATTTGTAGGTACTAAATGAGGATCACACTGTAAACAAATTAGTCAAAATTTCAAGACATTGATTTGCCTTCAGATGAGCAGCCAGCATGCAAAACATGTTCTCAATTTCCCTACAAATGTGAGGTAAGCAAGAGAATGGAAAAAGAACATTTTCAACCAGATTCATTCGGGTGAAAACTGAAGTAGCTCCCAAAAATCCATCGATCAAGGCTTCTCACCACATGAGGATCCATCCTCACAGACATTGAAGCTAATTTGAATGTTACAACAAGGAGAATAAATTTGCACAGGAAAGAAGGGCAAATCATAATCTGGAGAGAGAAGTGAGCCAGGTGTTTAAATTCCTGCAAAGGAAGCCTATTATCCAGAACAAGAAGCTTGTCTTAAATGCCAGTGCTCATAAACTTGGGAAGTCTCTGACTGAGAAATTCTTCAGAAGAACTGAAATGTATCTAGAAAACCAGATGTCATTTTAAATAGAACTATTCAGTTTCAGAATAAAAAAAAAAAAAAGAGCTAGAAAGTCTAGCCCTAATGTGGTTTTGGCCTGGTTTTGTTTGTTTTAATAGCATTGTTTTATTTTCAGGAAATAGCAAAGTAAATATAGAGCCACCTAACTTACTTTTAACAGAGAATCATACAAAACTGGTATTCCTCTCTGAATTGAACATATTCTAGATGATTAGCACTGTCAGACTGAAATCTGCATAGTCATTAGAAGCAGATATATGTTGCCTCACCACCTTCACAAAAATTGAAGGTTAAAAAAACCCCATATTTATAAACTATTTAAATAAGAAAACATGAGTCTATGACAGATGGTCTAACAAATATTAGAATTTAGTACAGTCACGCAGCTGTCATTTGCCTTACTTTGTAAATACATAACACTATAGGTAAGTGAGTCACATTCAGGAGTTTTAGTCAACACAGACAAGGACAGAGATTTAACATTCTGATGCTGAAAGGCAGTGGAATTCTTTGGAGAAGTCCTGCCATACCAGAATCCTGCTTCTTTTTCTGGCTTTTTCAGGGATAACTTCATCAAGTTTTCACTTTAATTATTGGTAAAATAGGGCAGCAGGAGTCTGTATTTACCTAATTCCTAAATCCAAGTATGAAATTAGCACAGTCCATTTTCTTAACCAAGAGGATGTTTGGATAATGGCTGGAGGACAGCATGCTCTTTCTGAATATTCAGCTGTGCACAGACTATATAGAAAGCCTAGTGGAGATTAGCAGCATTTTCTCTGAACCTGGCATGTACCACAGCCTTTAGTACTGAAGCAGCCTCAGTGCTGATACAGGGCTCAAAAAGATCTCACCAGGCCCCTGACTATGTTCTACTGAGCGTATGTAAATGATGATTTTCAGAGGTTTAAGCCCTAGCCAAATCCAGAGCAATTTTCTCAGAGACAGCAAAAGTCCTTTGACCCAATGACTGTTGTCCTGCCAGATCTGGGGTTCCTACTGCAAAGCCAAAGAACCACGCTTCAAAGGAATGATTTTACGTGAATCTGATACTGGCAAAAGGGTCTGGATGGATTAAGCTCTTTTTTTTTAACACATAACTGATGTGTTTTGTTCTGTAAATGAGGAAACAAACAACTTTAAGACAAACAAACCCACATATAGGAAAGATATCACAGAAATACACACAGCTATTCAGTGCATGGCAGAATTGTAAACTATAACGACACAAGCACATATTTTTACATCAATTAATGAATTAACTGAAAACTCAAAGAGTTAAGGAGCCAAATTATCTACAATTTTGAAAATTTTGAAAATTTGGTTTATATTTGAACTCAAATTAAAAATGCAAACATAATCCCCATTTTTAAAAAGGGAAGAAAAGGAAGACCCATGGAACTACAGAACCGTCAGTCTCACCTCTGTGCCCAGCAAGATCATGGAGAAGATCATCCTCATTCTTGGTTAAATTAAAAATCAATTCAAACAAAACTGCCAATTTCTAAATTAAAAGGAAAAAAAAAACCCTCCTATTCATCCTCTATTTTTTTTTCTTAAGTATTCAGATTAGCAGCCAAGCTCACAGTCTACTTTTCTAACACCTGTACAAATGCCTAGGGTCAGAGCATCAATACAAAATTTCATCAGATGCAGTAAAATTCCATGTCTCAAAGCTGCTGAAAAGCTGAGATCCTTTCCCTGTTTCTAGACACACACATTCTGATTCTTTACCTTATGCTGGCTCTGGAGTTTGCCATCTTGCTCCATTGGTCCATTCAATTCAGTAGAATAGCATAAAACAAACACAGGGGTGGGATGAGCGGGAAGTGAAGGTGGGAAGTGGTTTTTCTACTCATTTAGTATGTCAAATCAGCTGAGGGAAAGAGTCAAGCATACTAGAGCCAGCACAAGGACGGAAAAAGGAGAATGTCATCTCGTTTGGGTAACAGTGAAGTATTATACTGATACAAATGCACGTGAATTGGCATTCTTATACTAAAAACAATAAGGCAAAATGCTACTATGGAGAAAACATGATGGACCAATCCAGCTCCTAATTGCTTGATATAGACAGCCACTGTGGCAAGCACATTTCACCATTTTTTCTGAGCTAACTCAATTATATACATTAATTTGTAGATTGGTAAATTTATATGACAAATTATGAAATTCCAGGTTAAAGCAGACTTACATTTTGCTACGAAAAAAGATGCTTTCCTAAAAGCATTTAGGAAAACATGAAGCAATTAACTATTTCCATATTTTGCCAGAAAATACTTTCATATCTACCTAACCCATGCAAGTTTCACATTATTCTAAATTACACCTCCTAAAAAAAGATGGCATTTCTCTCACTGCTGTTGCTGAATCTTCACAGACTGATGTGTGGCAGGCCTTTTTAGTTCAGTAGGATTACATTGCAGAGGCTTTATTTGTAGTGGTGAATGTGAAGAACTTGAATTTAATGTAAATATGAGGTCTGAAACTGGATGCAAACAATCATATGCTTATCAACCAGAATCAATAATAGCAGGCCTTGTGCTACAAATTTACCAGCCTCTGCAGTCTCAAATGAAAGATTTTTGTGCTGTAGTAGAGATTACATACTGTAAGAATCACTACGGATGACGGATGCTTAAGTGATCACTTGCTGTTGGCCTTGGACTGTGAAGCTGCAAGAAACACTGATATGAACAAAGCTAATGCAATTTCTGCTACTTTAAGATCATTCAACTGTCCATTGATGTGAGCAGAGATTTGATGGACACAACAATCTCTGGCTACTTGCTCCCAAGAGGCACATAAACTTTACTTGCAGTTCTTTATTGTCCTAAATTTTTAATCTGAGAATAGTGGAATAGCCCAAGAATCCCATGGAGAATAGTGATCGAAAACAAACACACAAACAAAAGTAGAGCAAGTTTATTAATTGTTCAGCAGAGCTGGAATAGTTTTTGCTAGAGCTGTTTTCTTACATCAAGAGTTTCCAATGAGTAGAAAAGTGACAAATCTTTACAGGAGCTGGACAACATCTTGCAAAAGTTTAAAATGAAAGGATTCATCATGAAGTTGTTCCCCCTTGAAGTATAGTAGCGTGTTCTATGTGCCCACTTATTGCTCATAATCTTAGCAGCTACAGGTTCAAGGGCTGGATTAGCATGTTGTCCAAGTCTCAAGGGAGTTTGTTACTTTCAGCAGCATTAGAACTTAAGAAAGTCCAAATCCTAATTGCATTTGAGAACTGTTGTTGTTAAACCCAGCCGGTAATTCAGAACCACACAGCTGTTCGCTCACTCCCCCATTATTTCCCGCTCCCGGAGGGATGGAGAAGAGAATCAAAAGAACCGGAAAAAGGTAAAACACGTGGATTAAGATAAGAAGAGTTTACTAATTTAAATACAGTAAAATATTGTAACAACAACAACAATAACAATAATGAAAAGGGTGGTAAAAACAGAGCGAGGAATAAAAATCAAGACAAACAAGTGATACCCAGTACAATTCTCACCACCCGCTGACTGATAGCCAGCTCAACCCAAGCAGCAACCAGACCCTTCCAGGTGAATCCCCTGAGTTTCTATACTGGGCATGACATGTGAAGAAATTTATATGATTAATTCATTAAATTTTGTTTACATTCTGCATAACTTTACGATTAACACTGATTACACATCTCTACCTCTATATAAGTGTCCTGGGTTCAGCTGTAACAAGGCACATACACTGGTAAAAGCTG
>JANHGB010036783.1:3550-25325 GCA_026283785.1 Coracopsis vasa | reverse complement strand
ACTAGAGCAGGTTGCTCCAAGCCCTGTCCAACCTGGCCTTGAACACTGCCAGGGATGGGGCAGCCACAGCTTCTCTGCGCAATCTGTGCCAGGGCTTCACCATCCTCATAGTGAAGATTTTTTTTCCTGATATCTAATCTAAATCTCCCCTCTATCAGCTTAAAGCCATTCTCCTTTGGCCTATCCTTACACGTCCTTGTAAAAAGTCCCTCTCCAGATTTCTTGTAGGCCTCCTTATATCAACATGAAAATAAATATTGTACCTGATTTGATATCACTAATAGGCTAGCAAGAATAATAGTCTGTTTTCTGGAATCAAAGGATCCCTAGTGTCATGCCACATAAGAAGGCAAAGGGTATGTTGAGGCATCTGCCTGCTTGCTTCCTCTTGCATGACTAGAGTTTCATAGCTTAGTCTTCCATTTCCTGGACATTTTCCTTCTTGTTTTTAACATTTTGCAGCATGAGCATGCACATGGAATTCAGAATTAAAACCAAAGCAGCCTCAAGACATAGCTGACTGAAATGTTTATTTGCCTCAAAATGTATCTTATCGTCATAGCCACACTTCAAGGAACAGATGATTTCTGCTTGAGAAAATGACATTATGAAAATCTGGAAGGGGCTCAGTGCTATGAGTTGTTCAGACTTCTTGAGTTGCATTGTTTAGCCTAAGACACCAGGATACTGTTCCTTTTCTAGGAAATAACTCACAGTTTGCTATTTCAAACTGAAATATGACTCAAATATGACAATATTAAAAATGGTAGCATATTTTCTTTTAAAATTCCCACTATAATAGACTTTGCAGGTTTCTGTGGGAGGTAAGAAATGTTAAGCAATATTGTCTTGCCTAGCTTTAAACACTTTAGCTTGTGACTGATTTTAGATGCCTGTTAAATACAAAACAATTCTCATCCAAATATTTTATTCAGTTAAGGAATAATTGATTTTGGGTTTAAGAGTTGAAAGTTTTTTAGAGTGTGTAGAGCTGATCTCTACCTCTTCTTTGCAACCACCATTTCTACAACTATGCTTTGAGGGAGGCCAGGGTTTACCAAAGAAGTCTTTTGTCTCAGACTTGTTAAAAACTGGAAATAGTAGTCTGTATTGTTTTGAATGATCTGTACAAGTAGCAATGGTTGTCACCACAGTATGTTAGAAATAGAGGAAAAATGCCCATGGAGAGTATCAGAAAGATAGGGTGCTCTCACAGGGGTCTCCTCAGGTTCTAGTGAGCTCTGCCAACACTCCAGTTCAGTTAGTTTTAGGGAAGGCAAGCTGTCAGTGTTTGAGTCCTAGTTTCTCCTTGGGGTAAAAACCCCATGTGTGTAAATATGTGCATATATATGTATATATACATGCATATACATGGGTATATACCTATACATATATATACATATATATATGGATCTGTGTGTATGTATATATACGGGTGGGCAACAGCTACGTTGTAAGCTAATTGGAAAATAAGCCTTCTTACCATCTGGAATGAACTTAAATTTCTGGTCTCATCTTGTTCTTTCTCACAATTTCTGTTCTTCTCCCCTTTAGTCTTGATGTCGTGGTTCAATCCTACTATCTCAAATCTTCACATTTTTGCTTCTAGTAATAGTTTGGTGTGTCTTATACTGTATAGAGCTGACATGGAACATATGGTAGATTACTGAGCACGGAAGTAGTAGCTAGGATTTCTACAGAGAAGCTTTCCATGCTAACATTCTGGGCATCACTAAACTTAAATAGCCAATGAATATTTCATTAAATACAATAATAAAATCAATTGCTCTCACCAAAAAACTACTGATGTCCAAGTCAAACGCTGTTCCCGGAGTTTGAACGCTTTGTTGCTTGTTCTTGTTAGAAGAACTGAAAAGCAACTAGATCTACTCAATCAGTACCTTCTCTTAAGAGATTTTACTGATGTCAGGTGTTTGCTATTTGGAAATAACCCTTTAGTTTCTTCTGACAAACATTGATTGATGGATAGGTAAAAGCATTCTATGCATATATAGAAATATTCTAGCAATACTTTGGTGTCAGAAATAGTGTGCCCAGCATGACTGGGAAAGTGATTGTCCCCCTGTACTCAGCACTGGTGAGGCTGCACTTTGAATACTGTGTTCAGTCTTGGGCTTCTCACTACAACAAAGTCATTGAGTAGTTGGAGCACATCTAAGGAGAGCAATGAAGCTGGTGAAATGTCTAGAGAACAAGTCTTATGAGGAGCAACTCAGGGAAATGGTGTTTTCACTGAAGAAAAGGAGGCTCAGGGAAGACCTTACTGCTGTCTACAACTACCTGAGGAGGTTGTGGCAAGGTGGGTGTCAGTCTCTTCTCTCATTTAAAAAGTGATAAGAAAAGAAGAAATGGCCTCAGTTTGTGCCAGGGGAAGTTTAGAGATATTAGGAAAAATTTCTTCACTGAAAGGGTAATCAAGCATTGGACTAGGCTGCCCAGGGAAGGGGTTGAATCATCATCCCTGCCTTCTGAGACCCACCAGATTTCAGATCCCCCTGTTCAAACATGCCTCGGGCACTTGGACACAATGTGCTTCTTTGCACTGTCATCAGGTGTCTTCAGCACCACAGACCAAATAACTGCTCGTCCTCAGAAGTGGCAGAAAAGCAAGGCAGTGAGTTCTGGATATATTTGCCTTAAATTGGTGCTCTTCTCACAGATTACACTGGAGTAAGCTCACAAACATAGCTGATGAAAACTGTGAACATATACTCATCCATCACCATAGATAAAAATAGAATCTAGGTCTAGACTCAATCCTATTTCACTCTGGTATGCACTTAAATAAAAATCGAACCCTTCCCACACTTTTTGAACAATTTGTAGTACAAACACATACTTGTTTATTTTATTTTTGAAGTAATCTTTTACTGCACTTATGCAAAACTGTGACCCCGGTTCTCCCTTAGAACATCACTGTCATGGGATGCAAGATCAGCTAGAATTTCAGGCACAGGAAAGGGTCACATAGCATAGCTAATTGCACTTTTATGGAAGACAACAGAAGTTCACCAATTTAAGCCTGCAGTGCAACCACATTTAAATGTTGAATACCCACTCGCACCACAACGCATTATTGCCTATACACCTTAAAAATCTAAGCATAAAAATTCCTTAGAGAAATGCACAGCACAATCAGCACATTCTCTGTCGTGTTTCCTCCACATTTCAAAATTATTACCAGTAAACTGTGTGATGAATTTGATGATTGGTTTATTGTCAGCAGTGTTTGTTCTTCAGAGTGGATTTTCTGACCTTTTGAGCTGTTTAGGTCTTCTATAAGAGCATTTTTTCATTCTTCCCTCATGTTCTTAATCAGTTCAGTCTTTATGTAACTCCTTTTCTGTAGTTTTCCACTTCTTCATTACAAGTACTTATTGCTAGCTGGGTCTGCAACCAGAGAACCTGATGCTTCAGAACTGTTTAGCATAAGTATTCTGTGTTAAAACCTTTGTTGCCCCCTCCTTATGCTGAAGAAGACTACACAAGGTTTTTCCTTCTCTACATGTCTGCTTAAAATGATTCCGATGGTCTTAAAATTTCACCTTTTAAATGCTAAATTTGCTTCCTTTATGACAGTGTGTGGCAGCTAAGGAGATTTAAGTTTTCTATCTTTGCTTTTTACCACTCTGTGAAAATACAGATTCTTAGAAAGACAGATTTGACCATATCTACCCTTTGGATTGGTAAGGGAGCATTTACGTAATGTTATTTTTCAGGAGGTTATAGAAGTACAAGTCTGGTTTTGGCAGGAAATTTGCATGTTCTCTTGCTTTCAGTAGGTACACTAGAGTAAACACAAAAAGCCCACATGATTTGCATTCATAGTTTACAATGCTGGGAGAAATAGTATTCACTGCACAGCCTGAGTTTCCTGGTCTGACATCAATCTTAAAAATTGGAGGAAATTCGCATTAAAACGTATGAAGCTATTGATGCACTGCAAAGAACTGAAAGCTAGATGAGAACATTTACAAAGCTAGATGATAACAGGATGCAAATATGATCAGGAAAGCTGCAGCCACAACCAGCTCTTCCCTATTCTTTTTCAAAATATAAAAATGGTTAGGCTGTATGGGATAGCTACATGTCCAGTTGTCATTTTATCTCACTTAAATCCACTTGATCAAACAAGAAGAACTTAATGCAAAGTGGCAGTCACTCTTCCTTGTAGGAAGCAAGTCGATATTAGGTCCATGTGCAGCAGATGCGTAGCTAATGCAATAAATATGGTTCTTAAATTTCGTATATATAAAAATGAAAACTGCACATATTTCTTAACTCTTTTTTTTTCCCCTGCATTTCACAATGAAGGATTTATTCTGGATTCCACACTTGAAAAGCAGACAATTGCTATAAGTGATTCTGAAGATTTTTGGATGCTTGTTTATCAGCATAAAAGATGAGAAGCTTTGTGAATAAACATAAAACTTCTGCAATTCAGACACAGCTTTCTAACTTCAGAAATCCTCTTGTGGTAGCTTCTCAAACTAATATAGTTATAATCTGGACATTGAAGACACTCAGCAGGCCTGTAATGTTTTATAAATACCATTAAGCATATTAATCAGCAAGCTTTTGTGTTTTCATTCAAATCAAGTCCATGAGGATTCTTCTCACTTTTTAAAGTCAATCCTTTCCCTCCACCACCACCACCACCCCTCCCATAGTGTTTTAGGGAGCGTCTACTTAGCTCATTTCTCCAAGGCTTTATGTCACCTTCCTCTATGCTTATAAGCAACGAAGAAAACACAACAAGAGATTGAGGAAAACAGAAAGTGAGATGGGTGCTCAATAATAATTTAGCAGTTTCAGTCAGATCTTTTGTAGCAGAATGGAATATCTTGTTCCACATAAACTGGATTACTCAGCACTTGTGTAAACTAACCTTATACCCCTTCCTTCAAGTTTATCCAGACACTGGTCATACCTCAGTTAAATTAGGGTGAGGGTTTCTATGTAATGTGATGCAATATAATATTAACTGCACACAAATATTTGGCTACACAAACATCTGCATTTTCACTTCTGAAATCAATCACAGTCTGAAAAATGCTGGAAATGAATGAACCAATGTATATGAGCAAAGTTTCTACAGTCATTTAATGAACAGTGCCTGCTTTGTTAGGTGCAGACTGAATATTCACTCAGATAAACAGGAGCTTAGGCTAAAGGATATCTAACCCTCTCACATTTTTCTGCTATTTACCACTTGGTAGAACAACACCTTTCTCAGCAGACATTCCTTGTGAGAGAAGACAACCTTGTCAGTGCTAGAAAATAATTAATCAATTGAGGTCATTCGGGAAAATCTGAAGTATCAGTGAAAAGTTGTCCTGTAGGTTCTAAAAGCACATGGAAAAGCACCAGTGAGGGGCAAGCATAGTCACAGTAACTACCAAACAGCCAGGATACATATTGCTAAAGGTTTCGTCTTTCTCTTCCTTTCTCTCCTTTCATATGAGAAGTTTAATTCTATAGTGTGTGAAGTTTCATTCTATAGTGTGTGTGATATAACCGCACCTATCTCAGAAGCCAGTCAGCAGCACTAACATTTACAAGTTGCTTCCCAGACTAACAGACTCTTGCCATGCTGAGCTAGTATCCTTATTGGAGATGTATAGTTTAGGTGGACACTGGCAGCTCTACTGTACTCAGATTCTTTTCCCCAAACCCTTTTATTTGGGTTAGCTCACTATTGTATATTCTTTAGTCTCTCAGCAAACTGATACTCAGAGTTTTGGGGGTTTTTGTCTTCCCTTGTAAAGCATTTTAGGATTTTCTCTCTCAAAAGGCTGCCCCTGATTAGCTCAATGGATTTGGAATAAGACTGTTTAGCTGCTTTCTCTAAATGTTGTCACTGCAAACCCAGCTGAAGTAAAAGCACTTGTCAGCTTGGTGCATTGTATGTATTTAGCCACTAACTGGAACAGTATAGCTTTTTTGTCCTCTTTTGAAAATCCAGCAGACCTTGATTCTGCACATAAAAGCTCTGGCAACAAGCCCACAGATCTCTCTTCTAAGTGTATGCCACGAGTTTGAGTTAAAAAATTTAAACAGAAAAGATTTGGGGCAATGTGGATAAAAATTTTGTCATCTCTTTTGGCCAACTTTAAAACTCTTTCTCTTTATGATATCATAATCTCTAAAATATATTCAATATTCTTCATGCTTGCCTTCGCTTTAGCAGCTGCTCTTGGTAACAAAACAAAGAAAATAGCTCTTTGGAAAAGCCTTCTCTTTTAGCAAAAAAAAAAAGAAACCTTTCCCCGCTCCTCTTTAAAGACCATGTGTTCGATATCTATTTCTATTTACATGGGTCACTAATCATTATGGTTTTGTATTGTCCTGTCCAGCTCTGTGGAAGGTCTCGAAGCAGCTAGCCATTGCAGGAAGGTGGTGTGCCATTTGCCTGGCAGTGTTTCCCTTTGTTTCGGGAACAGCAGTGCTTACAGTGCTGTACTAGCAACTATCGCCCCCCCCCAAAACCGTCCCTTCCATTCTTACCTTTGCTAACAGTTGCAACTGCCGTGCCGAGGTTTTAATTAAAGAGATGATGGGATTGAAAATCAACTTCAAATGTGGCCAGTGAGTAATTTGAAGGATTACAAAGAGATATTGCCTGTTTAAAGACAGGAGGGAAAGGGAGTTGATGATCTGGATGCCTTAGAGATAAGAATTACCGGGTGAAAGTTCAGCAAATTTTCTTCAGAAACTTAATTACTGGAAAGAAAGTAGGTTTTTCTGTGTATAATTTTCTCATTTGAAAGTCAGTTTTGTCACTCTTGCTTTTCATTTCTACAAATGCCTTAATTATACAGGTGGGGTTATTTCTTCTCCTTGTTGTATTTGAATATATAGGCATGTTCATAGCTGAGAATTTTCCTTAGTTGTAATTAGCCTATAATACCATTTCCCAGGCGGATGGTAGAGAGCTGTTCATCTACACATCTACACTCAGGAAAAACAGTGTAGAATCATATGGAAACACATTTTTTCTTTCTGTTTCATGCAGAAGTGTAGTACTCAATATAATTAATGGGGTATTTTGGTTTAACAGACAATGCTGCTAGGTTTTAACACTTCAATATGTTCCAAAGTAGATCCTGGGAAAAAAAAAAAATCGTTTACTTAAATAGCTTACATGGCAGGCAAGTATATGAGAGTCAATGGAAATCAATGCAAAAAGAGACATTTCTACTACCAGGCTTTTGAAAGAGATGTATAGACAAGGTTGTTAATTGGTTTTCAATGGAATAATTTTCAGTGGAGTTCAGAATTATTCAGTTGTATGTATTCTCAGTCCACTGTATTTTCCCTCTAACTTCCAAACAGCCCACTTTCTATGGAGCATTTATGAAAGAATAATTTACAATTTTCTGGCAGTTCAAGCTCGATTTCTCTAGTACCAAGTGGCTTTGTGGTTTTAGTGTCACTTGAATTGCCCCAAATTTTCCCAAGAAGTATACTGCAAACACATGTTAAGAAATAATTGATAATTTCTATTCTCCAGCTCAAAAATATTTTAACGGTCTTAATTTTTCAGGCTAGTTTTCAATATGCTGCCTCTGAAGCTGTTGTTTGCTTCCTTTTCAAGTATCCCATGGGAATAAGCCCTGGTATGCGTGTGTTCTCTCCTTGCGCCCGTTCCTCCCCAAAGTTAATTATAATTAAACCCTGACTATAAAAAGGGAAAGATATCTGTTTGAGGACATCATCGCAATATTCTGAAGTTTGGTCAACATTTTGTTGCACACACTATTCACTAACTGGATTTGGTAATGTTCTACTTAGACAGGGAACTAAATTACCATGGAATATAACACTTTGATTGTGCTACAGGGGTTATGCCTCCTTTGAACACAGTTTAAATTAAGTGGCAGAACAGTGTAGGTAGGGGTGCCTAAAATATATCTGCCAACTCTAGGCATGTCAGTTCAACCTCCATTACCCTGACAACCTTGTGCATGCTATATATAACTACAGTGTGGGATAGCAAGTCCTGCAGCAGGGGAAAGTTTTTCACTGGAAACAATTCTGTGAAAGCTTTTAGGAAGACAAGCTGGGAACAGCCCTAGATAGAAGCGAGGCTGAATAAAAGGCAAGTTAAAAGCCAGAAAAGATACCCAAACTTAGAAGAATGCTTCATCCCTCAAAAAATGTGTAAAGACTGTGAATTTCAGATAACAGAATGAATTCTAAGCCTATGAACAAGCACCACCCCAAATTTGGGAACATAGAAGTAGTTTTGGAGTGCTATCTTGAATTACATCCAGCCCACTTACAAACAGGTGAAATTAATCTTTTTTATAACAATATATGAGGACAATAATGTAAATAATAATTAAAATATAATAACACTATTAACTTGATACTATGTTCAGATGTTTAATATTAAGAAAACAGGAGTGGGGCATTACGTCCAACAGCCTTTCTGAGTCAGTGGACTCATTTAACCCAGTGTCCTCTCTTGGGCAGTAACTGATCAAGGTACTCCTAGAAGCAGTTTGAAGCAAGTCATACTAAGTCCTTTTGCCAGCATAACCTTCCAACAGCCAGTAGCATCAGAACTTCCTACTCAGAATCATAATCTGGATGGTCATGTTTATCTGCCATCAGTATATCTGTTCTTTATGAATTTATCTAATTATGGTGTGGTGTGGTGTTTTGCATTTTGAACATGAGATGGCCATTGGTTTCACGTTGCTGTCTGAAAAAAATTGTTTCCTTTTATTTGCCTTTAAAACTTTTTTATTTTTTAACTTGGCCTCTTAATTATTGTATTGTGAATAATGGTTCTTCATTGATCTGCTTCACATCATTTATGATTTCCTTTTTCCTTATTTTGAGTACAGTTGCTTCTGTATTAATTGGGGACTATCTAGTCTCTTCATTACAGAACTGATTCTGTACCCCCTGCTCACACTTGTCAGCATTCTATGTTTTTATTACTTGTACTGTATAATTTTTTCAGACAACATAGCCAGAACTGCATAGAGTAATTACAGTTGGGCACACACCAAAGATCTACAAGCAATTTAATACATCTTTGTTTATACCCAGACTCCTTTCCCAATAACTCCCAACAATCTGTTCAGCACCCTGACTGCTATTGATACCAGCTAAATCAAATACAGACTTGTATATTTGGGGTTTTTCTTTATTAGCCCTAATTCATGTTTATTGATAGTGAATTGTAATTGCTATGTTAGCTACCGCTGGCTAAATCCATTTGATCTTTTTGGAATCTTCTTCACTTTTTCATACATAGTTTCAGCTTCGACCGTGATGAATAATTGTGTATCATCTGCATACTTTGGCATCTTTGTGCTAGTTATTTTCTCATGGTATGTGAATGGAATGGAATAAAGCATATGGAATGAAATGAATGAGACAGATAACCACAACAAGGAGAAGGTGATGGCTATTAGACATGAACACTTCTTTCTGAAGCAGTCATCTTAAATTACCACTTGCAAAGCCCATTACCATACCATATTTTCTTGTCTGTGTTTAAGAGGAGTGTTGTTCTGAGGAGTTACTTATGGTGGGAATAGGGACTTTACAGAATTAGATTCTAAACTTTATTTTCAGCTTGAAAATGTGGCATAAAAGAAACTGCTACCTAGAAAAACAGAGGATCAGGCCTGTAATGGATGATCTTAAAATAGTAGTATATACTGCAGCTCATTCAAGATTGCTGTTTATGTTATGCCATTCCCAGGGATTATTTGGGTTTATGATCATCCCTTTGTTACCCCATAAAGCTATTTCTGTGCTGTGCTAACATATAAGAAAAGAGAAACTGAAATGGATAAATTTGTGTTTCCAGGTATAATAGATTATATTTCTTCTATTTATCAGTTCTCTTTGAAGGAAGTCTGCCTTGTTCCAATAATGACCTTTCCTAATGTGTTCCTTATAGATCCATCCTTATAGATGGTATTATTTACCTTTGCAAATGGGGCTTCTACATTCTGCTAATATTTTAGGAACACAATAACTTTCCAGGAATTGCATCTCTCCCCAGAATGTGTGCTTACGTTCTTTCAGGCTGTGTGGAAAGAAGAGATGACTTCACTTCTTCAGATAGTCCTGTTCCTTATATATAAAGAGTATAGGAATACTAATACTGGCTCAGACCCAAGTTCCCTCTCTTCTGGCAATACCCTATGTAAAATACTTTTAAGAAGCATTATAATAACCTAACAGATGGCTTGTGTAGGATAATCTGACACTGTACACTTATATTAAAGGTTGTTTTAAACCCAGAAGTGCAATTTATTTCCATGGGTTTATTACTATTATTTATCTTAAACAAATATTATTCTCTGTATAGGTGTCTCTGAATCTTGTATTCCTGACGTAGCAGCAGTCAGTTCTTCAGTCAGACAATATGTCTTTATGAAAAAATGTTCTATTTTCTTTTATTTTATTCTTATGCTACCAAGTGAGAAACTGTATGTCATCATTATTTCATACACGATTACTGACAGCTGTTATTCCTCTTCTCTCAGCAGTAAACAATCTCACACCTTTTCAGTTCTGGCATGTCTTCCAGATTCATGATCATTCTTACCATTTTTCTCTAAGTTCATGATCTATCCCTAAATAACTGGCTTCAGAAAGTTTCCAGATACATTTTAACTACTACTGGCAAATACAAAATTGCTTTTCTGTCCTCCATGTTCACATCTTCCTATCCCTGCACACCTCTAAGCAATGTTAAATGAAGCGGAAATTGTGTGAAAAAGAATAGCTGTTGGGAATTCGGAGGCCTAAGTTTTATTACTTCCTGTTGATCAAATAATGGATTTTTGTGTATCCTTAACTGTAGAATGGGCATAATAGTAGTTCCTTGCTCACAGAATAGCAAATATAGGCACAAGAACTCAAATTATCTAAATACCTCAGGAAGTCTTCTCAAATATCTAATGTTACAGAAGTGTAGATTATCTGTATTCAGACAGCCCAGTGACTTGAATCTAATTGTTTCCTGAGAAAATACAAAATACAATAGATTTGACATGTAAAATTTCCAAGTATGTGACTATGTTTCCTTCATTGCAGGCATATATGAAAAAAAACCCTTTGAAATTAAAATAGGAGAAATAATAATTCCACCTGCCAATAATAGCTGAAGCATTAAGATTATGGCAGGAAGATTAGCTAGACAATAAAATACTGGCCTCTTTCTTACCTCTTAGGAGCTTCTTCAAAAGGAAGTAATAGATAATGAAGTTATAAACAGGAGCTTTTGTTGTGAAGAGCTTTTGGTTTAAAAAGCCCCCAAAACCTCCATTCACTGTTCATGTAATCCCTAAAGGATGTTGTTTATTCTTCCCACAGATTTTAAGGGTGCTCCATACTTTCTCTTAAGTGTATCTTCAGGCCTCACAGCACTGCTGTACTGGAATTGTCACTGAGTATTTGTTACTTGGCCATTTTTTGACCAGCTCACAGTCTGTGATCTTGTTCTACTTTGGGAAACACAGGTTTCAGTAAAAATGCATGAAGATGAGTAGGTTACAACTTAGACAAAATAAAAATACAGTGTTTTTTCTTGCAGATATGCAGCACATCTGGAAAGACAGAATTCTGTTCTTCTGCTGCAGTCACAACTGATATGTCTCCCATATTGGTTTGATATTAATCAGACAATATTGGTTTAATATAGCAACTATTTACCATATAGAAAAAAGTGGCATTTGTGGTTTGTTTGGAGTGTTCAGGTTTTTTTCATGGACAGCCAGATTAGATTTTATAATTTTCCCTTTATTATGGGATTTTAATTGTCATCCTTTGACTTGGTCACTTCGCTTAACCTAGTCTAGTTCTTTTTGACTAGAAATGTCATTGTAACTCTTCTGAGTACTTACTGTCTTAAACTCTAAACCAGATTCATTCTCATACCTCTGCATGTGTTTTCATTTCATCTTCAGATGTAGTTCAAAATCTCAGCAACAGTTTTCAGACTTGCTTTATCCAAATCTGAAGAACTGTTTCTCTTGGTTTATAAGAAGCAGTATCCATTAATGTTAAGCAGATATACCTGATGCTATTTTTTTTCAGAAACATCAGAAATGTTTTCACAATGCCTTTATCTCAGTGCCTTTATCTCCTCAGTGTTTTCTCCTTGGCTCTTCCCTTTACAGTAGCTGAGTCTAGGTTAAACTTGGTCAATGTTGGCCAATCTGCAGCAAGAAAATGCACTTCTGACTACATCTCAGTAGTAGGGTGATTCAGTCTGTAGATAGAAGAAATGGAAATTTGGATATGTCTTTGTGATGCCCATGAATTCTCCTTAGCTTTGGATGTGGCAGTTTAGATTTACCATTTTGTCTTTTATTTCCTTATTAAGCCTTCACAAAAGTCCCTGCACTGGACAGCATTTTATTTAATTTTGATCTTTGTTTTCAAATTAATAGACATGGTTATCAAAAAGAATGAGTTCTATATGGTAGTTTTTAACACATCAACAAGGCCAAGCTTCTACAAGCTATAGGGAAGTGTAAAAGGCTGATGTTTGAAAGGTAAAAGCAGCTGAAAACCAGGGCCTTTATATTAGAATTACTTACCCAGGCTTAGCTATAGCTCGTATTGTGTGACTCAACTATAATTCTATTACCAATAAGACACTGCAGGGAGTATATTTCCAAGCAATTATTATACTTGGGTGATTAAAGTAATTCTAGATATGACCTTGTCCCATATAACACCGCCAGAGGCATGTTATAATCTTACAGAAGTATATTGCTTGTCTCGTCTCATTGTTTAATTATAAAATATACACAGTAAATATTCTGGAGATAGGAAATGAAACTCATGGAACCGATACTAAAAACCCCTCAAGAATTAGATTATAAAATAAAGTGTAAAGTATGACTCCTTATTTTGCCACAACTTCATCTTCAATTTTATAACAAAATAAGCAAATCAGCAACTGCAATCATAGAGCTACCTATTTCGGAACACGAAAATGAGAAGATCGTTATATCACATAAAAATATGCCTTTTCTCTCTTTGTTACTTTCTTCCTGTGTTACTGGAGGCTTTCCATACTAATGTAAAGCAGTTCAATCAGTAGTCTGTGGTCTTCTTCAAAGATGTTTTTTCTCCGTATAGTAAAACTTAAATCTGATTTAGAACAGGTACATTGAATTCAACTCTATTTCCTTCTAGGCTTTTTCTGACATGCACAGAACTGAGATTCAAAGTAATTCTCTTAAAGAGGGGAAAAAAAAGGTTTATGTAGCCATAGATAGGATAGTTTTGTTGCTGGGTTTTTTCATTCTGAGGATAAGAATATTACCCAAATTCAGTGGTAGGGAAAAAAGAAAAAAACCTGAATCCTGAAGGAAACACATGAACTTATAATCACTTCTGCCTTTGTAGAAAACATGTATGCAAGAAATTTCAATTATGACATAATAAAATCAATAGTTATAAAAGTATTTTTTGGGCCTGATCAAAAGCTGACTGGAATAAACAGAGCTACCATGGGTTAGTGCAATTCAAACACAAAGTATTGTGAGTTTATTTGGCAATATAAAAATATAAATTGCCACTATTATTTTTAATGTAGCATTCTACAAGATTTTGAATCTATAGTTATATTTCATTAAAAATTGTTGAATAAGGCAAGAATCTGCCTACATAGAACTTGGACATTAATAATTGATGTACAGGGCATTTTCTAGGGATTAATAACCAGCTGGGAGAGCTGATGGCCTGAGGCAAAGCCAAGGGCCATTACCCCGTGGCTGGTTATTAAATCCCCAGGAAATTGCCAATGCCAAGGTCACGATTGCTATTACAATCCTTTTTTTCTTTTTTCCCAAAAAAACCCCAAAACCTTGCTTCATTTTATTTCTTCCTTTTCAATAACTTATTTTAAAATACTGTATATAAGGTGAATTATATGTCATTGCTGTTTGGACATTCCTATGGATCTAACACAAAATCCTTCAATATTAACAGGAAGTCTTCTATTTTTTCTGCTAGCCTGTGGATCTGGATTTGAGTATCTAGTACATTTTCAAGGTTAATTCATACTAAAGAAACAAAAAACCCCAACCCCTTTCATTTTAAGTTAGGAAGAAAAATGGCAAATGCCAATATTGGTTGGAAAAGTGGTAGATAAGAAGTGTTAAATTGTATCATTTCTATTGTAAAATGATAGGCAATATGTTATAGTCAAATGCCTACTCAGGCCATTACTGTACCTTTTGTGCAAAATGATACATTTAATTGTGATTGGATGTGATCTACAGTACAGCACACAGCACTAAAGTATGAGATAGTCAGAAAGAGAATGCAGTCAGTACCCTATATGCAAATGCTAGCATGCTATTAAGGAAATCAGCTACTTGGTAAAATAAGTCTGGCATCAGACAATGAAGTGGGAAACAGCCATATTTTATTGTCAGTAGAAGTCGTGAAAGCATGCATATTAGATTAGAACTAATCTAATTGGAGATATGGGTGGTTTGCAGTACGGTCGGGGGAACAGGCGTTAATTTGTGTCATGCTACGCCATGTCACTGCCACTTGAAATTCCATTGGGCAATATTAATTCAAACAGAGGTCTAGGCCGCTAATAAATGAGGTAAATGGAGTCAATTACTAATTTCATGCTTTTCTGATTTTTGGTTTGAATAGATAATATCCACAATTTAATGCACTGTCCTCTAGAGATCTTTGCTGCTTATGAAGAACATGTGTTCATAGAATTACTTATACTATTCATTCTGATAAACATTGCTACTATACCCAGAGCAACAGGACAACGGATAGGAAAGGAGCCAGGTTTTGTCTGCCTTTTCCTCTTGATTGAAATCTTTCATTATTTGTTGTATGGCTTTCTTGCCTTCAGGCAGATCTTCACATTCCTTGTCATTTCTCCTTATTCAGTGGCACAACAAAGTCTTCATTCATACGACTACACTGTCACTTCCCTATCAATATCTTATCACTGCTTTAAGCAGTTGGGAAGAATATTTTGTACCAGTGAAGGCAAAAAGGAGAGACTTTTATACCCCTCTCTTGCAGGAAGGATGTCAAAGCTGGTCCTGAATACCGTCATCAAATGTACCTTTTCTTGATTGCTCCCTTTTCTTTTGAGACAGCTTTTAGTAAAGCACTGGCTCTGCCACTAGGCTCTTGCTTCACTCCAACCTGTGACTGATAAGGCAAGAACCATACTGTCAACTCCAGCAGCTCACCTACTACGCAGCCCAACGAGTGCTCTCTGATCCACTAGCTTACTTTCAAGTATTGGATGCACTCCCAGAAAGCCCACTTCTAATTGAGTCTCTCCTACTATTTCAGTGTAATGTAAAACCCAATACCTCTTTTCTTTCAGGAAAAACAAAGTAAAACAAGCACGATGTAGGCGTTTTAATCTCTGTGGCAGAATTCTTTGTCTGCTTTGCTGTATTTTCTTACTGAAATGGCATGTTATTTATTCTTGGTAGCTGAACTCACCACCTTTTAGTTCAAGATGTATGTCATCTACTGTAATTTCTTTCCCTTTCTCATAAATGCATGTCACTCACTTATAAAAGTTAAAATAAATTACAAGGACATAAAGAAACAGTCTCCCCACCCAAATAACTAATATTGTGATATTAATTGTGATAATCAGGCTGATGGAAAAGGAAATACAGAAGACTGTAGAGGCAGCTAAATGACAGTTAAATGATCTGAAGCCACGGCCTATCTTTCATGGTTCAGTACAGGTCATTGGATGAATTTTATTTTCCACACTACTCTTTGTCTGGATTTATAAAATGAGGAGAGGTTTAAGTTCCTACATCTTATAGACATAATACAGTTAACAAGGCTAGGTATCTATTCCTTTCAACCAGAACTTGCGTCTATTGAGTGTGGCTATTTCATGACTGTAGACTTATTCCGATGGGGCTTTTCATCTCTATTTTTCAGTAAAAAAATAATAAAGAATTGCTTCCTAGAATACTGGCTTTATTCTGAATATAATGGAGAAATGCATAAGTTAGTCAATCCCTATCAATATTTAGTGTTGTGTCTCACTTTCAGTAGTGAGTCTTTTCAGTAGTAATCTTTACCCTCAAACTGCTTCCACAGACTTCAAACCCACCATTTTAAACCAATGTATTAATTTCTTTAGTACTATCATTTGCTTTATGATTTACTAAAGCACACTGTATAAAAACATATTTTTACAGAATGTCACAGGACTCTCTTTACACTGTTTTTCTCCAACACATTTTTCAATGCAGAAATTGAAAGTAAGGGCCGAAAAAAATTGCTTGACTTTTAGGTGAAATATTAGTCCTCAAATCCAGATAAAAATTAACATGGCAACTTATTAATATTAATACTAACCTATTAGCATGTATAACATGAATATCTCGACAACTACTCACTCTCTAAGTTGATAAATCAACAATGAATGTATCATTCTGCAGAGCCCTGTAAGCCTTTAAGTGCAGGGGAGAGACACTGGAACTGAATTATGAAACAGATTGGTTCTCTGCTAGATTTGTACTTTGCATGTTTGTGAGGATATTAACCCCAGGATGGGAGTTTTGTGCCCCCTAATTACACACTCAGGTTATTTTGAAAAGCTTTTAATCGGACTTTCACATAACAGTGAACATGAAAAACATACAGATAAAAAGGGGCTGTGCCTTTGAATTTACATGGGCGAATAGTACTTTCAAGCCTTCAGCAGTAATTTTTCTGTTGACATTGCAGATGTGAGTTTTATGCCATCTGGGTCAATAACCTCCTTGTTTCAAGAAAAATGGCTTCTTTTTCTGGAATGTTTAGCAGACGGTGGAGGAGATTAAACAGAAGCTTTTACATGATCTTTTCATTTGTATGTTATGAAGAGATGGACAGGATGCATATAGAATGATATTTGTGGAATTTTTTACCAAAGCTTATCATTGCAATAGAAGTCAGAATAGAAAATACTTTTCCATTACCATCATTCACCATTTTGTTCAGGTTTAGCAGGATAAAGTGTTGGCTTAAGCTTTTTCAATTAATCAAAAGTATTAAGGAGAAGATAAATACAATGGGTGAAAACCCATTTTACTGCTGACATTATTGTCTTACTAGCTCAGTAGGAAATATTCTCCTGCCATGGAGGGAATACTCCTGCCTTCCTGTAGGATTCCTCAGAAGAAATTCTGGTTCCACTGAAATGAAGAGAAACACTCCCTTGGTGTCAGTGGGAACAGGATTGCATCCTGGTGTTTGACACCGTGGATGCTAATTTTAATCCTCAGGGGAAATGTATTTGCCAGTTTCCTCACAGCAGACCTTTGTAGTATTTATTATACACTGACTGCTCTCTAAGACAGTACAAAATCTTTCTGCTGATTCTGAGTGCAAACAAAATCTAGGTGAGGAATCATGAAGGCTGCCATCTTCCGGTCTTCTGTACCTTAGAAGACTAATTTTCTTAGTATTTTGGCCAGTTTTGATAGACATTGAGTATTTTTATTAAATGATTCATAATTTTTATAAAAAGACTCACTGTAAGATATCACAGTTACTGGAATCCTGAGGACACAAATTTATCACTATTCGAGAAAAAAACCTAATAGGCATGACCACCAAATAGATGTCACTTTTATTTGAGAAGCTTTAGACTTATAACCAACAATTGGCTGGTTTGAAGGGCAAATGTAGCTTTAATATCACATCTTAAGAGGTAGGAATTTAGAAATGTGACTTTTGGTAGACTTAAATTGTGTGGTGCACGGTTATTTTCTGCAGACTAAAATAAGACTTTTCTCTCTACAGTGAGAGATATTGAAACTCTACCAATGGTACATCAACAGCTGTTGCCATCAGGCTCCTAGTGGAGTATTCACAAAGGAGTAAAAATGCAACATTTAGTGAACAGTGACTTGAAAAACTATCTATTAAACTGCAAGCCACTCTGTAAGCAAAAGGTAAAAGACTTTGTTAAATGTAACATAAGTATGTAATACATTCTGTCCATCTACAATTTTTCTTGTCTTGGAAAGTAGGTGTCTTTGCTCTGGAGGAACACTGGTCTGCCAGCAAATGTATTAAGGACTAAACTTTTAAAATATTATAGAATCATAGAATGGTTGGGGTCCAAAGATCATCTAGTCCAATCCCTCTGCCATGGACAAGGGGCATGTTTCACTAAGTAAGGTTGCTCATATTGGCTTGTACTTGCTATGGAGGTGCTGCATGTAAGACAAAAAGTATGTGTACAGATGCCTTCCTCTGACCAGAATAAGAATGAAAAAGCTGTATAAAATAGTAGATAAATAAAATATTATTAGCAGTATTGGCTACTCCTCTTGGTTTAGTCAGTACTTGGGACATACATAAGTAGTCTTTAAACTTTGCCAAAGCCCTTAGGGGTGAAGACAGAACTTTCATCCCTTCTACTAAGTAAAAGACAAACCAGTTGTCCAGTAGACCTAGTGATATGAGTCATATCTTTAACTCAGACAGATTTGTGGACAGCCTGGATATGCAGATGGCCCTGGCATATGATTGTGAAAGTGATGTAAACCATTTCTCATCGAAACGTGGCATCCCAGGCTGTTGCCATTTAATTGTTCAGTTTATAAAAAGTAAATGACAGTAGAAAAATTTGAACTACTGGCATGATTAATCTGTGAGGTGCTGCTTGTTTGTCAGCTGCAGATTGTTTCAACAGTTAACTTCTGTCCCAGAAGGTCACATACTGTTTCACCACCTCATTTCACATATTTCTGTCAGTTCTGGTATCTTCACAGGTTTTTCGGTTTGCATTATTCTCTTTTATCTTTCCGACCCAAAGCCAATAAAATATTTAAACTTCCTACTCATACTCAAATAATGTTTATTTTACTTAATCTGGGCCTCTTTGCTTTCCTAGAGTGGCAAGTCAAAATAATTTTGTAACACTCTCTACCCAATACATAGAGGCAGGTTTGAAAATCTGTATTTGTCTACAGGCTGGGAGTCACACTATAAAGTAGGAGAAAAAGAAAAAACACATCAGTAATATCTTACTACCATAGCAAAAGTGAGGTATGTAGGTCTATGCACACTGGTGAGTAGTCTGTACTATGAACTAGAAAATCTACCTTTTCCAGAAAACATGTGATTGTATACTTATCTCCCATACTTCTGGTTGTAATTTCTCTCTTAGAGTATAGGATTCTTTTTTTTGATTAGGAAGTAGGTAGTATTTTCTTGTATGTTTATACCATGCATATTCTACATATTATAATCATAATCCAGCTACGCTATATGTCTTTGTATTAAGTGACACAAAAGAATGCATTTGCTTAATTGTAAGTCACAACTAGATCATAAAGAATATTCTGGTTAACATGCCTTTAGTGTGCAGCAGACATAAAAGTATATGATGCAATTAATTAGGAACATATTGGAAATATCTTTGTGACTGGTGGATTTAAAAGGCAATGAAAAGATTAGCTCCTTGGTCAAGCATCTTAACTTAATGACAAATGTTGCAATGGGGCAGTATTAAATACTCCAACAAGCACTACCAACATTCAGGCTGGTAGTGCTAGAAAAATGCTTTAGATGCCTTTAAAAAATGCAGTTGGTTAGGCTGCAGGAAAGTGAGGCCTGAGAGAAACAAAGCATGAGGAAACAGGAGTAAAAATGATGGTTTAGCTTTTCTATTTGACTTGTGCTGCAAGAGAAAAAGTCATCACTACTGATAGAACAGTTCTGATAACATAGTTCAGCCTTTAATTGGTTGAATTTTAGAAATGGAATTAAAGTCCATACTATTCTGCTTATAGCAATTATAAGAAAACATTAAGAAACAGAACTGGTTAAACAGTAAACAGCACTGAGAAGTACCAAGAAACTAAGTATGAGAGAAATGGGAGCTTAATCATTCATTTCTGACATGGTTAGTTTTGGGACTGTTAAAAAGGGGACCATTTCAACAAGATTTGCATATCAGAAATCATTAGATAGTATTATTATACAGGAGAGAATTGAGATACCATATAGGAACATCTGGAAGTAAGTAACAGAAATGATAAAAAAATTCAGTAATGCTAAGGGCAGTAGTTTCGGTCTGGAACATGGCACTTGTTATCCAGAAATACCTAAGGATCAAAAGAAAAGGAGTCCAGTAACTGATCTTGGGATATAGCAGACCACTATCTGTCATTAATAAAACAAAGGTGAACCAAGACCATGACTGGAAAATATTTTTAGCAAAAATACAAAATCATTAGTACTATCATCAGACCTTAACAGAATAATCTGTACAATGCCTGCTGCTCATGTCCAGGAAGGTTGAACTGGCACATGCACAGCCATATAGAGCTTTTTCAGTCTACCAAAGCAAAGGCTGAAAGGAATTATGATCCCTACCTATAAGTATCTTGAGAGCTAAAAGTCAAAAAAGTAAAGAGCTGCTTAAGCTCTTTAAACATTGGCAGAACACATGCATAAAAATATAGCTGGGAATAAATGTGAAACATCTCTAAACATTAGAGCACTGAAATTCTGGGGACTGTCTCGCAGTCTGACTACATCTAAAACGGACTTTGAAAAGTTTATGAAAGGGATTATGTGATGTGGTTGTGATATTAAATCAGTAATGCTGAAGAGACCTATATTCCTGTAACTTCCTGCCTTGACAATAAGGAGAAATGTACCTTGTGATTCTCATTCAGTTGCATGTTTCTTTTTAAGACACAAGACACTAGCGTGAAGAAAAATAAGGAAAGAAATAGAGTTAAAATTTGGAATAGAACTTCTTTTTCTCTAAGAAATCCAGTTTGGAATGTTGGACAATGCCAGTAGTAACAGAGTTCTGGCTGCAAAACAGTCAATTTATTGAGTCATTAACAGTTCATAAAATTTAGCACATTCCTCTGTTTCTTGTCACTGGTAAACATATGCTCTGAATTTACAGTGGGATCTGCAGTACCATTCCATAAATATTAAAAATAGTTTTGTGATCATTACAATGAATGTGTTTCAAACCACACTGGAATTCTGATCTTAAATAAAAGAATTGCAAATTGTGTCAGACAAGTTCACATGATTCATGACCTACTGAACTCACTGAAACAATGCAGCATGCAACCCACTGAAAGCCTTCAAGAACACTTCTTTCCTCCAGAATATAAAAGCAATTTCTGTTCATAAACGTAATTTTAGAGGTGTGGATTAAACATACTGTTGCTCACTATAGTGTATCACAAGTGGAACCAGTGAAAGGGCATTCCCACAATAGTGATAAACCCATGTGATGATTACAGATTTTTTCAGTACAAAATGGAATAGAGACATAAATACTATTTTATCTAGTACAAAATAGGGTCTGGTATGTCTGTTTCTGCCAGATTCTTACAATATTACTCATGTTGAAAAGTGGTATTTACTTTGAGTTAGGGAATTAGAGTTTGACACACAAGTTTTAAAAGTCTGTCACAAGTACATATTGACAAAAGAATTAATTAATGGACTGAACTCGTTACTCTGATATTTCTGTTCTTTATATATATCTATATAAAATCTAGTGAAAGATGTGGTAATGGCTCAACAATTAACACAAGTAGGTATGTTCCACAACGTCAGCTTTTACTTTCTGTTTTCAGCAGAAATGTTGTATGGAAATTGTTCACCACAGAAAAAGAGAATCTCCTTTCCCTCTACTTCCTGTCAGAAATACTACTGATGCAAAATTAAAAGATACACTATCTAATCATCTCATAAATGATGATAGCACATA
>JANHGB010036780.1:7444-19649 GCA_026283785.1 Coracopsis vasa | reverse complement strand
TCCAGAAACCAGCAGAACAAGTGGTTTTACTATTTGCATTCTGCAGTACCCGTTTCTTGACACAGCCAAGGTTCTTGTATTGCAGACCCATCTGAAATGCCATCCGTGAGGTCATGCTCACTGCAAACAATGGCACACAAGGCAGTATTATTTCCTGCAGACCCTGTTCTGTTTGTGCTGTTACTTGTGCGATTGCACAGATCAAAGGGATGCAAAGCACTGGGAGTATCTAAACATATTACTGCATAATACAATGTAAACTGAGTGCATGAAAAGAACAGTTTGACCTTAATTCACTTTCTCCTGCTTTCAGAACAAACAGCACATCAGTGTGGTCCCTCTAGTCAGTACTGGAGCAGTCCTATTGCTGTGTCCACCGAGATGATTTCTGTGGCCCTTAGGGACATGGTTTAGTGGTGGACTTGGCATGGTTGGCCTCGATGATCTTGAAGGTCTTTTCCAACCTGGTTGCTTCTATGATTCTTCTGCAGCATCTCCGTGTAGAACGCATGTCCCTGCACCCTCACGGCTTGAAGAAAATGAATTCCTGTTACTATCAACAACAAACACATACCACGAGTTGTCTTTTGAGGAGACAATGGAATATCTAGAGAAATATCTAGAATATGGTTCTAAGAGTCAAGGTCAGGAAAGATGCCATGGCTGGTCACAGGACTTTGAAACCCCTCAGGTAGCTCTCCCATGTTTTATATCAGACTTTGTGGAGGCTGAAGCATAGACAACTTTCTGTGACATTTTCACTAAAGCCATACATTCTTTTAGCTTAATGCTAATGCTGAGTTTTCATCACATACACCAAGTAACCTGAGATGTATTTGAACTTGTTTTCTTTTAGTAGAATAGAGAAGTACCTGTAAAATCAGATGATTGACAGCCCTGGAAATTAAATAGATTGCCTCGCTGGTGTTTCTTATCCTGCTCCAGTAAAACCAGACAGGCAAGATGCCAGCAAAACAAATGGACACTTTTCCTTTGATCCAGCAGTAGCTTTTCAGAAGGATCAATATAGAAGACTTTAATGTGCTCTAAACACTCTGCCTCCTGAAAGTAGCCTAAGATAAATGAGGTCACTCATGAGCAAGCAGACAGGAGATGGCCTAGATGATAGAGTCTTTCTGAGCTATTTCATGCCTCATAAAAGATGTATCTAGAGATACCCATGCTAATTTGTAGGCTTGGTTTGTGGGGCCAAGATATGATCTGCCATTGTACTCACCACTTTTCCGTGCACAGCCACCATACCCACAAGTAACTGCCCAAGTATTCAGACAAGCTGCAAGATGTAGGAGCATAGGGATGCCTGGGAGAAGCAGGCATCTCACAGAGCTGAACAGTACAGTCAGGTCCGTCTCTGCATCCCCTAGATAGATGTGAGCATGAGATTTGAGCCATCAGCACTCCCACACAGAGCTCACTGCACCCTCCAAGCCTTATGCGTCTACTAGAGGAAAGTGACTATAACAGATTGTAACAGCCCAGATCCCTTTGCAGTTAAGCAGGATCAAGCAGGTGAATAAGTTATGGGAAGAGGCACATGAGTTATGGGATGAGGGAGTGCTCTGAGGCAGCCCAGGATCAAACCTAAATCAGTGGAGATGCAGGTATTCAGAAAAAAGGAACTGAGATCTCTCCATCTCTATTCCTGCCACTGTCACATTATACAGTATATTATGGGAACATTATAGAGCAAATATGCAGAGTTTCTTCAATCTGCCATTTAGGTACACCTGCCTTCTAGAAGCTCCTCTACTCTTTGGGTGTGATTGGCTTTGGTTAAGGCAAGGAGATACACTATTCAGTTTTTCATCTCACTTTCCTTCTGTTTCCAGCCACGTGGTAACTCCCCAGCCTGGTTATCCACAATCCCAAAAGGACACCGAAACAGAAGAGAACATATTCCGTTGAGTATCCCAACCTGCCAGACCAGACTAAACTGCTCAAGCAGCTGAGCTGGGAAGAGGTAAATGAGAGCAAGATGTGGAAGATGGCCCACAGCAGAATTGTAACAGATAAGTGCACAGGGAGACACATCAATCACCAGAGCAATAGGAAGAGATAAAACATTTTAAACTGTATGAATTCTATCTAAACACCTAAATAGCGTGCCTAGCTGCCCCACAGCCAGCAGGCATTGCTTAAAGAGTCCATACCTTTGCCAGCTAGAGAAGGTTTGACAGTTGTTGAGAGTTTGTAGAGTTGAAAGACCATTGGCTATACAAAATGGTTGGTTAAACTCCCTTCTGCCCTTGAGGCATATTGGGAAGAGGATTTTTCCCACAGTATGTCACAAGTCAGTAACCAGTGCAAGGACAGAAGCCTGTGCCTTGTGCATCTATAAAAGGGAAGAGCAAGATTCATCTTTCTTCTGAAACACTTGAGATGAACCTTAACTTGTTGTTCCATGCCCTGATGGTCCTACTGATGATACCCAATCTCATGGCTGAGTGGATCACACATCTTGCTTGCATGGTCAGGGTGAAATTACTCCCAGATGTGAGATCCAAAAGGAATTTCCCCACCAGGCCCTGATCTGGTCAGGTCACCAGGGCTGCTAGCAAGCTTCCCAGGATCCTGCAAGCTTTTCATCTAACACGTTTCTTTTACAGCCTTGGTGATGTCCTTGCTTCCTCCTGCTCTTTTCCAGCTGCTGCATATTGGAAAAAGCTTATGGAGCTTTTCCAGCTTGTTTCTGCAGGTTTGAGGCATGGGAACATTCTGATGCTATGGAAAAGTCTGTGCCTGTGACCAAAAGGGTCTCCTCTTGTGTTTCGTTGTGAAGTTCTTTGCATTCCTCAAATTCTTTAGGCAGTGGGGTTCAAAATAGTCCATCAGCAACTTAAAGAAAAATACCTTTGGTGGTGACATTTATCTTCTCCATCTCACACACGGAGTCAAACCCAGGTCTGCCACTCATTCATGGTACCTGCAGTGATGGTGCCCTTGCTGGCTGCTCCAGGATGACCTAAGCCAGTGGTCCAGAAGGGATCAAAGACGTCCCAAGCTTCATCATCTGCCCATGCACTGTGTGGATAGAAACATGGACCAGAATCCTCCCATTACCCTGTCTACCTGTCCTGGTGCTGCCCCCCAGCAGAGAACAGGCAGAGGGTACATCTGTAAAGCCCTGCACAACGTTGCTGCAAGGGCTGGGCAGGAGTGAATGGGGTAAGAAGACAGAGTATTGTGGTGTGCGTTAGACTTTGGACCGCTCCTGACAAACACCAGTTGTTAATGGTGCCCCAGTATTGTTTCTCAGTGATCTGCAACCCACCATGAAGCAGAGCTGTAAGAACAAGAATCCTCCCCACTCCTTGTCTGTGAGCAGGAGGCCAGATTTCCTCTCCTCTGCATCAGCAGGTGCAGCAAAAAAATCTGTTTACTAAGAACTCACCAGCTCCTGTGGATTATTCCTCACTTCATTAATTTCCTAATTAGGAGAAACAGAAATGACTGCACTGTAACGAAAAACTACAGTGTCTGAAGGGAAAATTAAATACCAAAGGAATGGTAAGTTCTATAAACTCAGTTATTTCTTTAGTGTGGCTTTCAGAAGACATAAGTTATTAGTACATAATGTTCCAAGCATGGAAACACCTCGGGAGGTAAAGGTGGGCATGCTGGTTTTCCATCACTTGAGAGCCTGACTTTGTATCTCTAGTTACTCATTAACTCCAAAGCAGAAAGATACCTCTGATAGGAGAGGTTACCCACAAAGGGACTGCTGGAATCAGTGAAGTTCCAGGAAGCTTCTTTCCCGCTAGGGTTACTATGGAGATAGAACAAAAGAAACAAACTAGACTCTTTGGGGAGTTTTTTCATGTTAATTGGGCTCTCCAAGTGAACATTTCAGTTGTTATCCCTGCCCTGGCTATCTTCTCCTTTTCTGATATTATTGATGTGAATTGATTCCTTTCTTCTGCTGCTGGTGTGCAACCTGCTTCTTCCTGTGCTGAGCATGGCCATCCTTGTCCTCTGCTAGCTGTCATTACAAGATAGAATGGGTATTTGATTGAAAGCTGAATATTCAGCACAAGGACAAGAATAAAGAAATAATTTGTAGGATTGTGTTAATAACTTGACAGGGACTCAGCAGAACACTCACTTTTCAAATTCTGAACAAAGCATGAATTTTAGTGGTTAATTTTATCCATTACTAAAGGCAGATAAAAGCTGAGTGAAACCCCGTTTCCAATGACAGCAGTGTCAAAACTCCTACTGACGTTAAGTGTCAATGATCCCAGATAAACTAGCAATTTGCTAGGTGTGAAAAAGGACTGAAACTGGCCTGTGCCTTCCCTTGCCTTCAGTCATCTTTCTTCCTAGGGTTTAAGAAGGGTGTATTTTGGAAAGCGTGATTAGGAAGATCTCTCTTCCTCCTTCCCTTTCCCTTCATTCACCTGCTCCACACCTAAGCTCTCTCCTGAGCTCTCATGCTGGCTGTCATAGATCTTCACCCTCCTCCAGCACTAACAGCATCATTCAGAATGAGGATAAGAAAGGGACAGAAGACTGCAAGAGAAGAGACAAAGGAGCTGGTGGCAACCTTGTTCTCTTTCAGTCATGCAGGGGCAGAGGTAGAAACAGATAAACCCAGGATGCATGCAGCTGACTGCAGCTGTGTATGCCTAGAGTATCTCTGAAAAACAATGTGCTCTTCCAAAAGTGAGGATGAGTCCCAGATGACGTGAAGTGAAGCCCGCAGAAACCAAGTCCCAGTGCTTCAGACCAGCCCTAAACTCACAAATAACTTGTCCACAGCTACAGTGGAAACTTCCACAACAAAAACCTTCTGGTTCTTAGCTCAGTGCTGTAAATCCACAAACTTCCTTCCCAGTTACACCAGTGAAATGCATTTTTTAAACTCTTGTCATTATTATAAAGTACTTTTGTAAAATGGCAGAATACACCTAATACCTGCATTTAAGGATAAAACAGAGGTTTGACACAGTGGCAACACAATGGAATAAAATGCTACTCTGAAGAAGGGTAATTCAGGCTCTAGCTTGTTTCCAAAGGTTCAGAAAACATTCCTTGTCACAGCTACTGTAACAGACAGGGTGGTGAACCTATGGGTTTTTTTCACTAAAGCCATGATGTGTAAAGCCTGATGGTGCTTTATCAGAGCCTGAGCCCAGCACGAATTCTGCTCTGATTAACATTAACTCATTTTTTTCACTGCACACACACACTGAATGAAGTCTTTGTGCTCATACTCCATCTCTAGGAGTCTATAATTGTGAGATAATATAGCAGTGGGAATCTTCTGGGATACCTGATAAAATAACCTAATAAATAGAAATCTCACAGCATAAAGTCTCAGCTTTAAAATCTGATGTTTCACTGCAGGATGGGGTCTCGGACAAAGTATTACTATAAAACATTCTTATCTATTTTGTCTTCAGCCTCTACTTGCATTTATCCAAAGACTACTGCAAAATATGACCAAAACTCTCAGCAAACATCCATACATTCACTTTTCCCTTCTTAGCTCTGCTTCTCCAAAGTGAGAAGCTCTTCTCTCCAAAGTGGAAAGCCATCAGAGCCACTGGGCTGTGCACATTTGAGGAGCAATATGTGAATGACAGGGAAGGTAAACTAGCAATAAGCCAAGCAAAATGTAGGTTTGGGACTGGAAAGGGAATAAACATGTCCAGAGCTCTGCCTTAATCTCAGGAGGCCATTCCTACTCAGAAACAGATGGAAGCATGAGCACAGGCATGACTCTGAGCCTATGTTCTCTCGTTTTACTTGGGACTGGAGTCAGCATTTCCAAGAAAATTCTCTTTGTTCACAGTTAAGAATTACAAATGGAAATCCACACTTTCCTGCAATTGCAAGACTTTTTCTCTTATTATTTTTAGTTTGGTATCATTTTTCCATTTTAAATCCAACTTCATCTTTAGGACAATTACTTTTCTGTATTTCATGTAGTCGTGTTGCGCTTGCTTCAACAAATCGATCGGCTTTAATACTGCACTAAGTTATTTGGCAGTATTACAAATGCACCAAATCTGATTACATTCGCAACCTGATAATCTACGCTTTCCATTTGCAATCATGTTTCTGCCTTCTGCTCATAAACAACATGGCAAATTTCCAGTCATAGGCACTCCTGTGATGAGGGTCTCAGAGCCAGAATATCCCACAGCGTGGGCATTGATAGTGCTCTGTTTCTTCCTGGACTGAGCTTCCCGTTATCCAAAATAGCTACAGCATCTTTCTCACTAGTGGCAATTTGAGGATGTAAATGCAGAATTGTCTTCCATAATGCATGTAACCAACCCATGGGCTGATTATCTTCAGAAGATGGTTTAATAAATAGAGAGAAACCCAAATTTCAAATTTTGGACCATCTTTTGATAGTTATTAAAAAGATATTATTAAAATATTGAGCATTACAGAAATAAAGCTCAATTTTAACCCTTTTTGCAAAATTTAAACCCATGCAGTCATAATTCCAAGGACCTAAAATCACTGAAAGACTTTAGAGAAGTATTTACTCCTTAAGGGAAAAGTTTTCCAATCCAAAAGGACTCACAGCTTCAGGATGCTTCCTGAACACCCTGAGCACCTTACCATCAGCAGTGCAAAACCCCTGCAGCTCTCAAAGCACTCCTGAAAAACAGGCTTTGTCTTTCTCCTCTCACATATTCTTTGGGGTAAGTCTCAGGAATAACTGCCACTGTGCCAAATTTAGGCTTAAGTAATTAGCTCAAGATCATAAAGCAAAACAGCTGCAGAATGCAGAACAGACATAGGTACTCTGGCCCTAAGTATTGTTTTTAAACTGATCATACAGAAGAAAATACACAAGTATACAGATCATAATTGTTAAACCAAGTTGGCTACAAGCGACACCTGAGTTATGCAAATAATTACCTTTTTTACTGATTACAAATAGGCTTTTATATTTGGATCCTGATTTATCTTTAGTTAAACACCACCTAAATCCGTGTTAACTCACTGTGTTCTCATCAACAGGTTTTAGTCTGAGTCAGCTCTATGCTCCCTAAACAGAACTGTTCACACTCTTAAAACAAGTACATTTTGTATGACTGTTGCAAAGAGAGCTGTGCAAGTGAGTTCAACCAGGTGTAACTCACTTTTTAAGGTCACCAAACAAGCTTGAACAAATGGCACCCAGTGACTGGCACCAGTTTCCCATATCTGGAGTTCAATCACATCTCGAAAAACAGAAAAAAGCTGTTCCCCCATTCAGGCATCAGTAAGCAAGCAGTCAGGTTAAGCTCTACTTACAAAAGTTAAATGCAATGGGGATACAACATCAATCACCTGAGGGGGGGGGAAGAGAGGACTGTAGCACTTACCCAATCCATAACACGTAGATGAGGCCCTTAGTGACATGGGTTAGTGGTGGACTTGTCAGTCCTGGGGTAAAGGTTGGACTTGATGATCTGAAAGGTCTTTTCCAACCAAGCTGATTCTATGATTCTATGATCCTGGCTGGGCAGGAAATTTCAGGAATGTTGGAATTTCTCAAAACTATGCACCAAGCAGTGCAGAAGATGAGTAAAGAAAGAGGTAAGCAATCACCCACGCTGCAAGTGGCGTTAACTAAAGCTAAGGGAAAAACTTTGGGCCCTAGCTGCTGAACATCAACATAAACACAGTCTCAATTCCATTATGAAATTTAAGGATGGAAAAAATAAATCCAACCACAGTCAGATTCTCTGTAGGTCAAGAGAAAGTTCGGTTTTGGGTTTGGTTCGAAATGATGTTTTTCCAGCAGACATCCAAATTCAATAAATGCTCCTTTTCATACGGAAAATAACTCAGCGCAGCCTCTCCTATGAAAATATTTTTCTCCTGGCACAACCAGGTTTCATTCCTAACCTCAGATGGTCTCACTACTTTGAGAACAATCAGCCACTTCTACTGATTAAACAAACATGAAAAGAAATTCATTCTCTTTCAAAAGCAGTTTTCTACAGCTTTCATAACACAGAAGACAAAATAAGGTCATTTTGAGCTGCTTCCTTGAATTTTATTGAGTGTCAATCTAAATAGTTAATACAAAGTTACTTCATTCTATGAAGATTAAGAGACATTACAGTATAAAATTCCCTGAGATACAATATGTAACTTAAAGGATCATGTGATTCTGTATTCCACTTACACCACAATCAAAAAGGAATACTATTTCTTCTCCTTATAAAAACCAGAGGATGATCATCCTCCTTTCTCTCCCTCCACCCCAATACTTTAAGGCATAGAGACCCCCTCTCCCCCTTTCAGAATGTGTTCAGAAAGACTTTTTTACTTAAAATATAAAATAACTTCACTTAATTTTTACAGAAGGATTATATACATCACCTTCAATATCTTGTGGAGCCTGGTACCTTATCTACAATCCAGTTTGCTCAGGCAAACTTTTTGTTCATCACTGTACATGAGCAATATAAAGTGAATGACAAAAGCCAGTCCTTAACTTATGAGTACACTATTAGCTAGTGGAGTGGATGAGCCAGAAACCAAAGTAGATTTACAGAGATGCTGAATTTCCTCCCAAATCTAAAGGGAAAAATGTGCAATGCTCCCACAAGGATGATGAAATAAGAAGAGGTTTTTTCTCTCCCAGCACAAGTGCTCTGCAATAATTATTACATGACTGCAGTCTTCATTACACAATTCCTGAAATTACTCAATGCAGCACATACAAATACAGCACAGCTGTGATCACCTTATTCAAACATGATGCTTTAATTATTGCACAGCTCTTTTCTGAATTTTACAAACCTCGAGTTCATCAAAGATTTCAAATGGTTTTCTTAGAGAGGACGAGGAAAAAAGCATGGGTTGTGATCCCTGGAAATTCCCATGCTCCTGGAGCTTGCTCTCCTGTCTGAGGCATTACGAATGACTACACAGAACTGTGTGCCTGAAAATGCTTAAAGAATTAGGAGGACTGGAAAAAATGCACTAGTTTCAGCAGACTGGTGCAATGTAGTGCAATCTTCAGTATCAGCTCACTTTTAAAACCTGGGTTTTGCATACATTTATGTGAACTGCCCATGGCAGGGGAGTTGGAACTGGATGATTTCAAGGTCCTTTCCAACCCAAACCATTCTATAATTCTATAAACTGTGATAGAATCTGAACAGAATAAAAGGGTAAATCAAAGGCAGACAGATTCTCTCATCCTGACACTCGGTATTACTGTTAACGCTATACTTAAATCACATTTTTTTATATTATCACAACCAATTTTATGGAAGTAGTAACCACTGGTAGAGAAACATGAGCATGCAATGAAGAATATGCTTTTGCTTTAATCACTGTTCAAGTGAAAATGCAGCATCAGGGATCATTCCTGCTACACTCCACATCATGCTCACTGTCTTACCTCTTTTCCCAATCAAATTTCTACAGTGAATCTGGCATTAACAACAGAGAGGTTCACAAAGTACTTTCAGCCATCCTTCCTTCTGCAAAAGCAGATGGAATAAACATAGAAGCCAGCAAGATCCGACCTGGTAAATCTGTGCAAATTATTAATGAACTTCATTATTGTTAGGGGGCTTGGGGCTTTGATAGGTTTGGGTTTCTTTTTCTTTTCAATAATGCTTGGTTCCATGCTTACCTAATCAAGGGGAACACCTAATTTAAAATAAATTACAGTAAGCTGCTATCTCATAAAAGCACCTACCCAACAACCCTTACTGCTTAAGGCAAATGTAATCCTGTTCTAACCTAAACATGACTCACAAATGCCAGTAAACTCACCTGTTCTGATGCCCACCTTGTATTTGCAACCAAGCTTCTTCTTTTCTCACCTGTTCTGTGCCCATGATTTTACTCTGAGTGAAGTCTCTGGACTTTTGTGGGCTACCATTTTTTGTCACCAAGCATTACAGTTGCAATGGGCAGGGCGGGTTAAGCTTCCCGAGGATCTGTAATCGCAACTGAAGTTTCTTTCTGGATTTCATCAAGCAAGATTACATGTAACCAAAAAGTAACCATACACCTACTACCAGAAAGACTCCGGCAAAACGCCAGTCTGAAAGGGAATAATCACCATAAATGCTCCCTGTAGGCATTGAGAGAAGAAAGTTTTGCTTAAGGAGCCTATTTATTAATTAAAAAACTGAGCCAAAAAATCCCCCCTCAAAACCAAAGGAAAACAAGTAGTGAATCGTTCCCTTTGGATATTCTTCCCTTACACAATCTGCATTATACCAACAGTCTAGATATTATTCTCTACAGTAATTTTCTTTTCAAAAGGCAGTGATTTGGGACTGGAGGGTTTTGGGGAGGGTTTGGTAACTATTATTGTACAAACAGCAAAGCAGCAGTCTGAGTAGTCTGTCACCTGGCAGAATTGCTACAAACGTGTGCCATCAACCAAAACACTCGCTACACACCAGGACTGTCTACTGATACTGGAGAAATAAGTTAGCCTTTCTGTACACATATTCAATATAGTAACAAAACTCCCATGGTTCTGAGCCTTTCCCTGCTTTTTCCTATATGGCAGTAATTTTGCAGGGGAAAACGCAGATTCCTGTAAACATTTTCTAATTCCTGAATAAAGGAAGGGTTGGAAATGTTCTTTCTACAGTCTGTCCTTTCCTGTACTTAAGGTTCTTCTCCACTTTCATACAGGATAAACGTGCCTATGTTTTGGGTAGGTGGTGGAAGAAACACTCTATACCATCTGAGCTGTTTGTTCCACTCAGATCCACCCTCTCCATACACTTTTTCCTAAATGGAATTATTATTTGGCTCAAAGCATTATTAGTTGGCTGCTGCAATTTCAAACATTGCTAAAAAGTGCTACTGTATCGTTACATTCTTACATTCAACACTTGTGGCTCAGATTTTGTCTGCAAACAGCTTTCACATGCATAACGTGCATCACTGGTTAAAAATATTCACTTTTGTCCTTGGAATACAGGAGGCCAGTGCTGGTCACGTATCCTCTGCAAGCAGAAGAAATGGTCCAGGAAGCTGTCATAGCAGACAAAATTGGTTGCAGATGTACAGCTGAAGAACTTGGCATCAGTCAGTTATGTCAAGCTGCGCACAAATGTAAAGGCTTCAGATCTGTACGACTTCTGGAGATTCAGCTTTGCTCTTGAAGAATCATCTTGCCCAATGTTTCTTTGTCCTTCCATAATTTTGCACTTTAATAAAGATCTTCCTTTTGTAGGCTTTTCACAGCTTGTTTACCTGTAAGCTTCTTTTGCTGATGACAACTTCTGTGCACTACCTCAGCTAACGATCTCTGAGACCCATCCTTCTCTACGCCTTGGTGCAGCCCACTGCCAGCAGAGGCTGCCCAGGCAAACCTCATCCTCCCAGGAACATCAGCTTTCAAACCAGCTGGCCAGGTTTTGTACAGTCTTGATTTGATTCCCGGCTGCCCTCACGGCCTTGCAAACCTTGCAGAGATGCTCATCCCAGAACGAGGTGACGTGGACTTCGTACTTCTTCCTCCAGGCAAAATACTTCCTGTAGTTGGGTTTGTTTTTATCAAGGAACTTCAGGTAGGTGGCCAGCAGCCGGGGGCTGGGGAAGTCGTCGACGTGGATGAAGGAGTCGCGGGGGATGAAGCGCTCATAGTTGGCCCTGCGGGGTCCGAGGACGACGGGCACGGCGCTGGCGGCAAAGGCGTTTCTCCAGAGCTTCTCAGTGATGTAGTCGGTGTGCTGGGAGTTCTCGAAGGCCAGGTAGAACTTGTAGGCTGAGACGGTCTCCACCACGCCACCCTCGGCCAGCTCCAGCCCGCGTGCCCCATACACATCGATGGCGAGGTACTCCTTCAGCTGGCGGTAGTAGCGCACCCGGGCGTGCTCCTCGTTCCAGTTGCTGATGACCCAGGCCACCAGCCGCGTCTTGCGGGGCAGGACGAAGGGCCGGGGCGCCGGCGGGGTGTAGAGGTACCCATAGGGCACGAATACATCCGAGTCCCGCCGGTAGGACATGGTCCAGTTGAAGAGACCAGCCAGTCCTCGCAGGCCGGGCGAGTGCGACGGCGACTCGAAGTTCATCCACACCCAGAGCTGCCGCGGCGGCCGCGGCGGGGGCCCTCGGGGGAGCCCCTCTGCGCCGTGCAGCGCCAGGTCGCGGTGGTGGAAGAGCACCGCCTGCGCCTCGCCGTAGCTGCTGCGGTCTGCGCTGAGGCGGCAGCCCATGATGTTGTATCGCCGGCGGCAGTCGGCCA